>JAQRGC012285377.1:0-10187 GCA_028659135.1 Plantago lanceolata
TCCTGCTAGGATTATTGGGTTTGTTCTAGATACTGATTGAAGTCATTATTTGTTGTTTTCTTGGATCATGAGTGCCGTTGTGCTTCCTAAGCATGTAGCTTCTGTAATTAAGTACCAGAAAGACCCATTTAGGGCTCTGGAGATGTTCAATTCTGTTAGGAAGGAAGATGGGTTTAAGCACACTTTGTTGACTTATAAATGCATGGTAGAAAAGCTCGGTTCTTGCGGGGAGTTTGAGTCCATGGAGAAGGTCTTGGATGAAATGAGGGCAAATGTAGACAATGGTTTGTTGGAAGGGGTGTATATTAGTTCCATGAGGAATTACGGGAAGAGACGCAAGATTCAAGAGGCGATTAATGTGTTTGAGAGGATGGATTTCTACAAATGCGAGCCTACTGTATTGTCTTACAATACCATTATGAATATATTGGTGGAGAATGGGCATTTTAACCAAGCTCATAAAGTTTACATGAGGATGAAAGATAGGGGGATTGCAGCTGATGTGTATACGTATACTATTAGGATTAAGTCCTTTTGTAGAACGGAGAGGCCTCATGCTGCTCTTAGACTTCTGAATAACATGTCTGCTCAGGGATGCGGTTTGAACTCGGTGGCGTATTGTACGGTAATTGGTGGCTTTTATGAATGGGATTATAAACTGGAGGCTTATGAACTGTTTGATCAAATGCTTGGGTGTGAGATTGTTCCCGATGTTTCCACATTTAATAAGCTTTTGCATACACTCTGCAAGAAAGGAGATATCAGCGAGAGTGGAAAGCTACTTGGTAAAATTCTAAAGAGGGGAGTGCTCCTGAATTTGTTTACGTTTAATATTTTTATTCAAGGTCTCTGCAATAAAGGACGGCTGGATGAAGCCACCAGGATGTTAGAAAATAACACTGGAATAGGTTTTTGCCCTGATGTTGTGACTTATAATTCACTTATCTACGGTTTGTGCAAGAACTCAAGAATGGCCGAAGCTGAGATCTACATGCATAAGATGGTTAGTAGTGGTCTGAAACCCGATGCTTTCACTTACAACACTATCATTGATGGATATTGCAAAAGTAATATGGTAGCAAAAGCAGACAAGATTCTTAGTCTTGCAGTTTCAAGGGGATTTGTACCAGACGAGTTCACATACTGCTCCTTATTGCATGGATTGTGTGATGAAGGTGATATAGACAGGGCCCTTGCTACGTTTAAGGAAGCTTCAGGAAAAAGTACAAAGCCAAACGTGAGATTATACAACACATTAATCAAAGG
Organism: Plantago lanceolata; assembly: GCA_028659135.1. Classification (NCBI taxonomy): domain Eukaryota; kingdom Viridiplantae; phylum Streptophyta; class Magnoliopsida; order Lamiales; family Plantaginaceae; genus Plantago; species Plantago lanceolata. The sequence goes on from JAQRGC012285377.1 coordinate 1,267, forward strand.
ACTGTGTGCACAAGGACTTGTTTTGGGGGCTTTGCAACTGTTGAATGAGATGGAGCTAAAAGGCTGCTTTCCGGACACATGGACTTACAATCTAATTATAAATGGCTTTTGCAAGATCGGATGTGTAACTGATGCAAGTATGGTTATGAATGATGCGTTAATTAAAGGATTTGTTCCCGATATATTTACCTTCAACACCTTGATTGATGGATTTAAGAAACAGTCAAAGATGGATCTTGTTCTTGAAGTTGTTGATACTATGCAGAGTCACGGGGTTAGTCCAGATATCATCACGTACAACACTATCTTGGACGGGCTTTGTAAAACGTCGAGCTGTAATGATGTAATGGAAAATTACAAAGTAATGCTGGAGAAGCAATGCGTTCCAAATGTCATTACTTATAATATACTCATAGAGAGCTTCTGTAAAGCCCGGAAGCTTGCGAGAGCTTCTGAATTTCTTGAGGAAATGCATCAAAATGGTGTGAATCCAGATAGAGTGACTTATGGCACGCTAATTAATGGATTCTGTGAAAATGGGGATATGGATGAAGCTTACGGTATGTTCAGGAGAATGGAAACACAGCATAATCTCGCTCCTACTTTAGCTATATATAATATCTTGATCAATGGTTTTTCTGAAAAACTAAATATGGAAATGGCCGAAAAATTATTTCATGAAGTGGAAGTTGTTAGTTGTCCGCCTGATAACTACACCTATCGCTGCATGATTGATGGTTTCTGTAAGGTGGGAAACATTAATTTTGCATATCACTTCCTCTTTGAGAATATCATGAAAGGTTTTCTTCCTTCCCTAACAACAGTTGGGCGAGTTCTGAATGGCTTATGCATCAAGCATAGGCTACGCGAGGCAGTTTCAGTCATACACCTGATGGTGCAGAACGGTATCGTTCCTGAAGTCGTTGATACCATTTTTGAAGCAGATAAGAAGGAAGTTGCAGCACCAAAGATAGTTGTGGAAGACTTGTTGAAGAAGTCTCATATAAATTATTATGTTTATGAGCTCTTATATGATGCTATTAGAGATAAAAAGCTAGCAAGAAGAAGCCTGCCCAATGGCTCGTTACAAGGTCCTATTAACACTGACTCTCAACCTATTGGAGCTCTCATTCAGAAACGAGAATAGTTCGTTGCAAGCTCCACCACAGTTGTACTAGAGGTCAAGTCTAATGGCCTGTGAACAATGTGCCTGAGTTTCTCTGCCATCTAACAGATTTGGAGGTGATGGAGAGTGTTGAGGTAAAATGAACTATGTCTGATCTATTGCTAAAGCCTGTCATTTCTTAGGTTCGTATTTGTTCAGTTGTTCTTCACTCTGTTTACTTCCGCCTCTCGTAGTTTAGCAATAGCTGGTCTTTCCCTTCTGATTTTGTTTTGGTTCGAATAAATCAGTTTATGTGCGAGGGGTGACTAATTGGGGAAGTTGTATGTTTGTTACTCAATGCATTGACGTTTTTATGTTTATGATGGATGGATGTGCAGTTTAAATATCATTTTCGTCCTTTGCTGGATAAAGGTGTAGATTAATCTTAGTTCATGAATCATGAGTGAATATCTTGATTTTTGGTAATTGAGACCACCTATGGCACATGCTACAAACTTCAAAGAAGCAGTGATGTTTTGAACTCCATGTCTGTTGTGAATAACTCAAATATCCCATGTAGGATTCCTCTTTTTTTTGGGACCTCTTTTCAGACTGCTCCATCTGCCAAGAGAACTAGTTTTTATCTTAATTAGGCTGCATAATATTGATTCCTGCGGCCTGCCCCTTTTGTTTTGAGTTATCTGGTTAAGGGCTTTAGAGTGCCATGTCTTGTTTGCAGTTTGTGCGCTCTGATATTTGCTTATTCAATGGATTTTTCATAATTCTGTAAATATGAATGTATTATTTTCATATAGGATCCATACTGAAATCTATTTTTCATGGAATTTCCTGTGTTTTCAACTGTGTATCTCTTAATCTATGGTTTCTTATTTCAATATATAGGAAGTGTCCGGCAAGAAGTACAGACAGCTATACTCCATTTTGGAATGTGAAGATCTGGTACACCATCATACGATGTAATCTCAGTTGAAATCTCTATTACAGGCAATGTAGAACTCAGTTGTATTTTCTTCTCTATTGACTTGATGAGTTTTTTTATTCGAATATGAATCCAAGGACCAAGATGTCTTAACTCTTCTTGTTATCTAAACTTTTGGATGCAGGTCGACGTTATGAACTTGCATAAAAGCCTTCTCTACGCGGTATTTTTTCTTTCCTTTCATTGTTTTCAAAATTACTTGTTAACTAAAACCTTTTGCCATTCCTCTTGACTGTTTTGAAAATGAAATGGACTTGCTTTGTCGCCACATGTTCTTTTATACTAGAAATTCTATCTAAATCTTAAATGACCTCTTTTGCAGATAATAAGAATTTTGTTTTATGAGGCACAAGCACAAGTCACATATATGTATCAGTGATTATGTGTTATATGTTCTCTGCGGAGCTACCTACATGTTATTTTGTAGACTATGGGGAGTCGAGCACTAGGAACTAGGAGGGACCTTTATGGATTGGAAGGTGCCGTTCTACTTTCTTGAAGCAAAACTGTTTGCTCTGTGTGCTTGGATAATTCAAGTGAAGGTATCTTGCTAGTTCTCTTTATGTAAATGCAAATTGTTTTTTTGTTTAAATTTGAGTGACACATGAATGCCCATATGTTTTGAATGAAATGTTGCACCCGTGGACTCGAATGAAGCATCCTGATCTTCCATTTCCGTGTTTTTCTTAATGTTTCAGCTTCCTCTGTAATATCGAGAGTTTTGCTCAGACAATAATGCTACCCCTTATCAATGGTGAGCATCCATGGACTTGAATGATGGTTAACAGTTTTTTGTTTGTTGATGTGGTTTCTTCCTGTCTTGTCTTGGTTTTGCAGTATAGGCTCTTGGGTTTATGCAAGATATAGATGACCCCTCATGTTTTGGCAACCCAAAAATGTGCGTGTTCGTAGATATAGATGACTTTGATTGTTGAGCAATGCTAAATCGATTGGTTTATGTTTTCTTGTAATTTGAATGATTCTGCTTATTGAAGAGAAATTGCAATTCATTAGTTTGAGCATTTTAGTTTTGATGTTAGATGATTGGTGCTCTCTATTAACAGTTGTTGCAATTCATTGGCCAAGTTACTTTGCCCTTCCCAGTTACTACTAGATTATGACCCCGCCACTTGAACAAATGCGCAAAAATTGATTTAGTTAAAAAAAAAAAAAAATACTTTACCATCTTGAACTAAATATTTCTGAAAAAATTGAGCCACTGGCTGACTGGCTACAGCATACAAGTTTGATACATGATGGCAAAATAAATTTTTGAGGGAACAGCAAAGTGATAACAGAGTAAATACAATTACCAAGGATTTACAAGCAAAAGCAAATATCCAAATGACCGGGAAGTCTCAGAATGACTAAACTCAATAATCTCTCTACTGCTTGACTCAGATTCCTCTCGCACAAGAAAATATATCTTTAAAACTAAAGAAATCCCGCAATGGAGCAGTGCTTTACAAGTAATAACTTGTTGGGATGCTGGAATGTTTCCTGATTTCGCACTAAGGTATACGGGGGGCTTTCTGACAATTTAGAAGGCTGCTCTGAGGGCTCCTCTTGCAGCTTCACGTTTCATCTCTGCCGCTTTACCACTGCCTCGGAAATACATGTATACTTGCTGCACAATGAGTAAGTCTTGAGTAAATATTTGTCATTGTGTTATATAATGAGATGGAAATGGTTTGGTAAAGAGAAGGTAATAAACCTGGATGACCCAAATACTGAGAATAGACTCGCAACAGAAAAATCCAAACCCAATGAAGTAGAAAACCTGTAAATGGCACATTCATTAAATTGTTAATAAGATGGGCTACACAGAAAACTTGTATTGTGCTTGAAACATAGGATCAGATGCATAAAATAAAAGGGCATATCTATGAGGTGTTCGAAATAAGAGGACCTCATTTAGCAGTGCTCAAGTTTAAAAGAGGTAACAGTGATTTCATAGAGTATCTGTGTTTGCAGAAAGTGTTGAAAATGGACAAAATTGCAAACTTGATTGGCAGATGTTTATGAGAAGAGAAGATAGCCCATGATAAAAAATGACTTCTGTTTTTCAGCTTATATCAGCTGAACTTTAGAGAACAGAAGCTTGAAAGTGTTTCGCAAGCGCTACAATATCCCTCATTTTGGGACTACAATACTTGTGGATTTTGCAACTTACCCCAACTAGAACATGGTTGCCTATGAGATCAAAGGCTGGCAGAATACCCCTGTTTGGACATGAACAATTATTAGATTTAAAGCACCCGTCAATAACACACCAACATAGATATCAGTAAAAAGTTGGTCGATAAAATTAGATTAAAAAGATATACGGGCGGCAGGAATCTGGTATGCGAAATAAAATAATTTAGGGGCAGAAAACTTACGCCAGGGATTTTCCTCTGAAAAAAACAGGAGGTGCAACAGCCGCAAAGACGCAGAAGAGAATGTGAATCTGAAATCAATTAATGCCTTGATCAATACGTTATGTTCAGTTGAACATGAAATCCAAGACAAGCAATGAAGGCACGTACCATGTAAAACAAGAAAAACCGGGTAAAAGTCATAGCACTTTCAGTCCTGCAGTATATATAAAAGTTCAGTCAGGCTTCATAAGTTCATAGACACAAGTTACCATCTCAGTGATAACTGATCCAATAATTTATGTACTATCAAATTTCAATCATGATCATCCAACTAATTGCGACCACCTAAGAGTGAATGTTGTTTTAAAATTATTAATGTTTCAAGAAAGCACATGTAATTTGTGGTTCTGGATGCAAACTTTTCTTTAACAAGAAATACATACCTAAATGCACGGTACAGTGGACGATACCATAACACATAGGCCCCAGGAATCCCTGATATGAGGTAGATGATAGCAAGAAACCAAATCTTTGCATCTAAATATGAACCTAAAGTTAGGAAACTTGGACGGAATGATAAACCAAAAAAGCATACTGATGATGATAATTTAATACAAACCTCCATGTCTAATCCATGCGGTAGTCACAGCAATGAGATTCCATACAAGGCAAAGCGCGAGTCCTGATAATATCAGTACATAAATCATTAGTAGAATGCATGAATCCTTGGCAAAGACGCCTTGAAAAGAGGGATTGGGCTCTGTTGCATCTAGAATACACAAATATCAAATAGAGATCCAGATTCTAGAAAACTAATAAATTCTTCATGAGCTGGCTGAGCCACTATACTCTCTCCAACATCAATTATGAGACGAAGCTGTAGCTGGCTACTTTGAGAAGAAAGATATAAAACAAGCTCATGGTGATGGTGCACCAAAACTTTAATTCTTTAGCTCTCCAAATTGTGGATTTCATGCATACTTATCCAGAAAAATTTAGGATTATAATTTCAAATATAAAACTCCGCTTCATTTGTAAGATGAGGTCAGGCATCAAAGTGTTTTCCTTTTACTTAACTTAATCTTTATAAGTTTATCAAAGAAAAAAAAAAGGAAGACATGAGCTTCAGAATTCATTCAAATCCCATCAGTTGACCCTTTGTAGTACGAATAAAACAAGGGAAAATCCCAACTTAAATTGTTTGTATTACATTAGTAACCAAAGGAGCTTCTGCTTACCCAAAAACGTTGTGAATGCAACATACTGCAGCTTCTGCAGATGAATCGGTATTTCATTTGCTATATCATGATGAATGATAGGAAAGAATGGGGGCCAATTTTTCTCCTCGAGAACAATACCAGCTGTGTAGGAAAATAGAATTAAAAAAAAAAAACGATTTCTGGTTAGAACAAGATTTAAAAGCCCTCCTGAGGAAATCAAAAAAGGAAGTTTCGTTTTCTTTTCTTTATATAGGGGATAATAAAATCTGGCAAGAGTAGAAAATAGCACCTCGTGCAGCAGCCTCTTCTTTGCGCTTAACTTCCTACAGAGCATCATAAGGACAAATTAGAAACTGTTTCCAGATTGCAAAGATGTTATTCATTCACTAACGAGTACTGATAGATCTTAAGTAACAGTTAAAGTTTCCATCAAATACACTTCATTCACAATCTCAAAACCCTGATATACGAATAAGTTCATAGTGTTATGTGTGTAATACAAAAATACATCAATTCTATCAATAGGAATACTTTGGTTCATATTTTATTCTAGCATACAATTGATCATAAGTTCATAATATTCAGACAAATTTTGTCCGCAAGGCCGCAGATCATAAGTTCATAATATTCTGACGATTTTTGTCCGCTCGCACCAATATTCAATGTATCAACATAAGTTCATAATGTGCTCACAATTTTTGTTCACACCCATATTCATCAAAAGTTACCGCAGCCTTCATTTAATCAGTATTGATCAATAGAGTGGCAATTGCACCTGCATCCCCATTATTTTCATTATATAATCATTCTTATGAAAATTGGATTATTGTCATGATCACACTAATGTTTTTTACGTGAAGATTTGAAATTTAACTATTATATACTCCAATGTAAGGATTGTTTCAATGAATAACATTGTACTTTTAGTCATAAACATGGTAAGATGAAAATTAGCATAAGACTAATCGCATGATTGATGTAAATATCATTCACAGAAAATACAAATGACATTATGAGCAAAAACTTCTCAACAAATTTGGCACTGGAAACAGATCGAGCCATGAAAGGTAGAACGATTAAGCAGCAAATTAATTAAGGGAAATGTTGTATAAATACCTGTTCCCTCCTTTTCAATTCAGCTTCTTTTGACTGCAACTCCCGCTCTTTGCTTTTCAAATCCTATATATTAAAAATGTTGTGAAATCAAATGCTTATATCATAATTCCAGGCAGGAAATGTTTGCCGACATGTATATACTCTTTAACAAGACAAGTGGATAAAGCCATGTGAAGAAAAATAAAAATTGAAGGTTAACTGAGAGAAGAGGATGTATATACCCCAGCACCTCCAAGGGGAATGTCGACTGAAGCTGTAGGATTGTAGAAGTCAGCAGGCTCAGGAGGAAGAGGTGCAAGCCTTGAGTTTGCAGCAGGAGGAACACTCCCAGTCTACCAAAAAGAAAAACATTGTACTTTTTTAGGATTTAATTGACAGTTCAGAGAGCTCAGAGCTCGTAAGTAGATCAAGAATAGTTTCATCTGGAGCCTGTTACAGCATTTCTTTTGCAGTTACATAATTATTTGAGTTCATCATGCTTTTCAGGTTTTCGGAATATCTTGAGATTTCAAAGCAGGAAGAAGCTCAAATTAGTGCACGAATGACCAAGAAACCAGTTAAGTGACAGTTCTGGAATCTGGAGTATCCATTTCAGTAAAACATCATACTGAAGATAGTTATAATCTTTTCAAAGTTAATTTCTCGGTACTTAAATTCTCAACTTGCATCAATAATCATATTACTCACAAATTGGAAGAAAAACCAAATAAACTCACTGTTGAATAAAATGGACCTCCACCGTATTTTGATTGCCCACCTGCCTTTGCTTTGGCCACTCCATCCTGAATTTAGGAAAATATCAAGGTCAACTGCTGAATGCAGTATCACGTAACATAAGATATGGCATGCACACTGAAGGAATTACAGAAAAATCAGCAGAGCCAACTCCAGCATAGTTGAGCTACATCCTTGCTAATGGATTCGGTTTAACAGTTCTATAATATGCTTTTGTAGTGTACAAAAATTGTGGATTGGCTGTGGACTAACAATTATGAATATGTCCACATCCATACCGTTCAGACTTAAAATGCTTTTCTAACACCACATGTACGCAAGGATCCTTTCAAAATTAGACTACCAAAGAAACTAATATCGCCTTATCCAGAAGAAAAAAAAGAAGAACACTAGCATCACCATGAAGAAGCCAAATACAAACACCAACTCTCAAGACACTTCCACACGTGTGATCAGCCATAAAACCTTCATCGCATTACAATGTAACGGAAACTAATACTCGTCTCCTGACCCCTAATAAACGAGTACACCATAACTAACAAACACTCCCACCCCCAAATACAGAATCTGATTTCCTATAACTTCAACTGACTAATCATCATTCATAAAGAAAACAAACCAAGCTAAATTCCATCCCATCCCATCCAACACATTGTCTCCCTAATCACTCTCGAAAGTCGAGCAAAGCTATCAGAAATCTATTCCTCAACCAGCACATTCACCTTCAACATTTACATACTTAACTAACAACCAGGATTACACTTTCAAACTAATAAAGCCTAACAAATCGCAAGGAAAAGAAGGCTAACACACTCTAGCATCGAAAACAAGCAAAACAAACATACAATTCTGCAGACCAAATTCAAATAACAGCATTACAAACAAATCCAAACTAGATCAAGCCACAAAATCAACCACACTAATCCAGCAACTCCGAAACCACCAATTCCAGCCGGTTACGAATCTTCATAACTAAGGCACACACCAATTACGACATTCACGCGGTAAGGAAGAGAGAGAATAGCTAAAACAGCAAAAACCTAGCTAGCTATAAAGTAGATAAACTTACAGCGAAAGGATTAACTTCCTCTTCGTCCTCGAAGGGGTTGGGATCGTAACGGCCAGCCATCTACGTCACCGAAGTGAGATCCTTCTCTGGGAATTGGGTAGAAGCTGAGATCTAAACAGTGAAGAAGGTTTGTAGATAACAGAGCACAAAATTGTAATGAGGGGATTTTTTTTTTAAATTTAATTTTCTATTTATTTAAGTAGTAGTTTGTCTGTTAAGAAGCTCAACACCAATTTTTTGGATTCAAATGTCGGAGAAAACGATTCTCTTGCTTGACAGAGGAATTTGTGGGGACCTGTCTTTACAACGTGGGGGG
>JAQRGC012285378.1:0-10107 GCA_028659135.1 Plantago lanceolata
TCCTGCTAGGATTATTGGGTTTGTTCTAGATACTGATTGAAGTCATTATTTGTTGTTTTCTTGGATCATGAGTGCCGTTGTGCTTCCTAAGCATGTAGCTTCTGTAATTAAGTACCAGAAAGACCCATTTAGGGCTCTGGAGATGTTCAATTCTGTTAGGAAGGAAGATGGGTTTAAGCACACTTTGTTGACTTATAAATGCATGGTAGAAAAGCTCGGTTCTTGCGGGGAGTTTGAGTCCATGGAGAAGGTCTTGGATGAAATGAGGGCAAATGTAGACAATGGTTTGTTGGAAGGGGTGTATATTAGTTCCATGAGGAATTACGGGAAGAGACGCAAGATTCAAGAGGCGATTAATGTGTTTGAGAGGATGGATTTCTACAAATGCGAGCCTACTGTATTGTCTTACAATACCATTATGAATATATTGGTGGAGAATGGGCATTTTAACCAAGCTCATAAAGTTTACATGAGGATGAAAGATAGGGGGATTGCAGCTGATGTGTATACGTATACTATTAGGATTAAGTCCTTTTGTAGAACGGAGAGGCCTCATGCTGCTCTTAGACTTCTGAATAACATGTCTGCTCAGGGATGCGGTTTGAACTCGGTGGCGTATTGTACGGTAATTGGTGGCTTTTATGAATGGGATTATAAACTGGAGGCTTATGAACTGTTTGATCAAATGCTTGGGTGTGAGATTGTTCCCGATGTTTCCACATTTAATAAGCTTTTGCATACACTCTGCAAGAAAGGAGATATCAGCGAGAGTGGAAAGCTACTTGGTAAAATTCTAAAGAGGGGAGTGCTCCTGAATTTGTTTACGTTTAATATTTTTATTCAAGGTCTCTGCAATAAAGGACGGCTGGATGAAGCCACCAGGATGTTAGAAAATAACACTGGAATAGGTTTTTGCCCTGATGTTGTGACTTATAATTCACTTATCTACGGTTTGTGCAAGAACTCAAGAATGGCCGAAGCTGAGATCTACATGCATAAGATGGTTAGTAGTGGTCTGAAACCCGATGCTTTCACTTACAACACTATCATTGATGGATATTGCAAAAGTAATATGGTAGCAAAAGCAGACAAGATTCTTAGTCTTGCAGTTTCAAGGGGATTTGTACCAGACGAGTTCACATACTGCTCCTTATTGCATGGATTGTGTGATGAAGGTGATATAGACAGGGCCCTTGCTACGTTTAAGGAAGCTTCAGGAAAAAGTACAAAGCCAAACGTGAGATTATACAACACATTAATCAAAGGACTGTGTGCACAAGGACTTGTTTTGGGGGCTTTGCAACTGTTGAATGAGATGGAGCTAAAAGGCTGCTTTCCGGACACATGGACTTACAATCTAATTATAAATGGCTTTTGCAAGATCGGATGTGTAACTGATGCAAGTATGGTTATGAATGATGCGTTAATTAAAGGATTTGTTCCCGATATATTTACCTTCAACACCTTGATTGATGGATTTAAGAAACAGTCAAAGATGGATCTTGTTCTTGAAGTTGTTGATACTATGCAGAGTCACGGGGTTAGTCCAGATATCATCACGTACAACACTATCTTGGACGGGCTTTGTAAAACGTCGAGCTGTAATGATGTAATGGAAAATTACAAAGTAATGCTGGAGAAGCAATGCGTTCCAAATGTCATTACTTATAATATACTCATAGAGAGCTTCTGTAAAGCCCGGAAGCTTGCGAGAGCTTCTGAATTTCTTGAGGAAATGCATCAAAATGGTGTGAATCCAGATAGAGTGACTTATGGCACGCTAATTAATGGATTCTGTGAAAATGGGGATATGGATGAAGCTTACGGTATGTTCAGGAGAATGGAAACACAGCATAATCTCGCTCCTACTTTAGCTATATATAATATCTTGATCAATGGTTTTTCTGAAAAACTAAATATGGAAATGGCCGAAAAATTATTTCATGAAGTGGAAGTTGTTAGTTGTCCGCCTGATAACTACACCTATCGCTGCATGATTGATGGTTTCTGTAAGGTGGGAAACATTAATTTTGCATATCACTTCCTCTTTGAGAATATCATGAAAGGTTTTCTTCCTTCCCTAACAACAGTTGGGCGAGTTCTGAATGGCTTATGCATCAAGCATAGGCTACGCGAGGCAGTTTCAGTCATACACCTGATGGTGCAGAACGGTATCGTTCCTGAAGTCGTTGATACCATTTTTGAAGCAGATAAGAAGGAAGTTGCAGCACCAAAGATAGTTGTGGAAGACTTGTTGAAGAAGTCTCATATAAATTATTATGTTTATGAGCTCTTATATGATGCTATTAGAGATAAAAAGCTAGCAAGAAGAAGCCTGCCCAATGGCTCGTTACAAGGTCCTATTAACACTGACTCTCAACCTATTGGAGCTCTCATTCAGAAACGAGAATAGTTCGTTGCAAGCTCCACCACAGTTGTACTAGAGGTCAAGTCTAATGGCCTGTGAACAATGTGCCTGAGTTTCTCTGCCATCTAACAGATTTGGAGGTGATGGAGAGTGTTGAGGTAAAATGAACTATGTCTGATCTATTGCTAAAGCCTGTCATTTCTTAGGTTCGTATTTGTTCAGTTGTTCTTCACTCTGTTTACTTCCGCCTCTCGTAGTTTAGCAATAGCTGGTCTTTCCCTTCTGATTTTGTTTTGGTTCGAATAAATCAGTTTATGTGCGAGGGGTGACTAATTGGGGAAGTTGTATGTTTGTTACTCAATGCATTGACGTTTTTATGTTTATGATGGATGGATGTGCAGTTTAAATATCATTTTCGTCCTTTGCTGGATAAAGGTGTAGATTAATCTTAGTTCATGAATCATGAGTGAATATCTTGATTTTTGGTAATTGAGACCACCTATGGCACATGCTACAAACTTCAAAGAAGCAGTGATGTTTTGAACTCCATGTCTGTTGTGAATAACTCAAATATCCCATGTAGGATTCCTCTTTTTTTTGGGACCTCTTTTCAGACTGCTCCATCTGCCAAGAGAACTAGTTTTTATCTTAATTAGGCTGCATAATATTGATTCCTGCGGCCTGCCCCTTTTGTTTTGAGTTATCTGGTTAAGGGCTTTAGAGTGCCATGTCTTGTTTGCAGTTTGTGCGCTCTGATATTTGCTTATTCAATGGATTTTTCATAATTCTGTAAATATGAATGTATTATTTTCATATAGGATCCATACTGAAATCTATTTTTCATGGAATTTCCTGTGTTTTCAACTGTGTATCTCTTAATCTATGGTTTCTTATTTCAATATATAGGAAGTGTCCGGCAAGAAGTACAGACAGCTATACTCCATTTTGGAATGTGAAGATCTGGTACACCATCATACGATGTAATCTCAGTTGAAATCTCTATTACAGGCAATGTAGAACTCAGTTGTATTTTCTTCTCTATTGACTTGATGAGTTTTTTTATTCGAATATGAATCCAAGGACCAAGATGTCTTAACTCTTCTTGTTATCTAAACTTTTGGATGCAGGTCGACGTTATGAACTTGCATAAAAGCCTTCTCTACGCGGTATTTTTTCTTTCCTTTCATTGTTTTCAAAATTACTTGTTAACTAAAACCTTTTGCCATTCCTCTTGACTGTTTTGAAAATGAAATGGACTTGCTTTGTCGCCACATGTTCTTTTATACTAGAAATTCTATCTAAATCTTAAATGACCTCTTTTGCAGATAATAAGAATTTTGTTTTATGAGGCACAAGCACAAGTCACATATATGTATCAGTGATTATGTGTTATATGTTCTCTGCGGAGCTACCTACATGTTATTTTGTAGACTATGGGGAGTCGAGCACTAGGAACTAGGAGGGACCTTTATGGATTGGAAGGTGCCGTTCTACTTTCTTGAAGCAAAACTGTTTGCTCTGTGTGCTTGGATAATTCAAGTGAAGGTATCTTGCTAGTTCTCTTTATGTAAATGCAAATTGTTTTTTTGTTTAAATTTGAGTGACACATGAATGCCCATATGTTTTGAATGAAATGTTGCACCCGTGGACTCGAATGAAGCATCCTGATCTTCCATTTCCGTGTTTTTCTTAATGTTTCAGCTTCCTCTGTAATATCGAGAGTTTTGCTCAGACAATAATGCTACCCCTTATCAATGGTGAGCATCCATGGACTTGAATGATGGTTAACAGTTTTTTGTTTGTTGATGTGGTTTCTTCCTGTCTTGTCTTGGTTTTGCAGTATAGGCTCTTGGGTTTATGCAAGATATAGATGACCCCTCATGTTTTGGCAACCCAAAAATGTGCGTGTTCGTAGATATAGATGACTTTGATTGTTGAGCAATGCTAAATCGATTGGTTTATGTTTTCTTGTAATTTGAATGATTCTGCTTATTGAAGAGAAATTGCAATTCATTAGTTTGAGCATTTTAGTTTTGATGTTAGATGATTGGTGCTCTCTATTAACAGTTGTTGCAATTCATTGGCCAAGTTACTTTGCCCTTCCCAGTTACTACTAGATTATGACCCCGCCACTTGAACAAATGCGCAAAAATTGATTTAGTTAAAAAAAAAAAAAAATACTTTACCATCTTGAACTAAATATTTCTGAAAAAATTGAGCCACTGGCTGACTGGCTACAGCATACAAGTTTGATACATGATGGCAAAATAAATTTTTGAGGGAACAGCAAAGTGATAACAGAGTAAATACAATTACCAAGGATTTACAAGCAAAAGCAAATATCCAAATGACCGGGAAGTCTCAGAATGACTAAACTCAATAATCTCTCTACTGCTTGACTCAGATTCCTCTCGCACAAGAAAATATATCTTTAAAACTAAAGAAATCCCGCAATGGAGCAGTGCTTTACAAGTAATAACTTGTTGGGATGCTGGAATGTTTCCTGATTTCGCACTAAGGTATACGGGGGGCTTTCTGACAATTTAGAAGGCTGCTCTGAGGGCTCCTCTTGCAGCTTCACGTTTCATCTCTGCCGCTTTACCACTGCCTCGGAAATACATGTATACTTGCTGCACAATGAGTAAGTCTTGAGTAAATATTTGTCATTGTGTTATATAATGAGATGGAAATGGTTTGGTAAAGAGAAGGTAATAAACCTGGATGACCCAAATACTGAGAATAGACTCGCAACAGAAAAATCCAAACCCAATGAAGTAGAAAACCTGTAAATGGCACATTCATTAAATTGTTAATAAGATGGGCTACACAGAAAACTTGTATTGTGCTTGAAACATAGGATCAGATGCATAAAATAAAAGGGCATATCTATGAGGTGTTCGAAATAAGAGGACCTCATTTAGCAGTGCTCAAGTTTAAAAGAGGTAACAGTGATTTCATAGAGTATCTGTGTTTGCAGAAAGTGTTGAAAATGGACAAAATTGCAAACTTGATTGGCAGATGTTTATGAGAAGAGAAGATAGCCCATGATAAAAAATGACTTCTGTTTTTCAGCTTATATCAGCTGAACTTTAGAGAACAGAAGCTTGAAAGTGTTTCGCAAGCGCTACAATATCCCTCATTTTGGGACTACAATACTTGTGGATTTTGCAACTTACCCCAACTAGAACATGGTTGCCTATGAGATCAAAGGCTGGCAGAATACCCCTGTTTGGACATGAACAATTATTAGATTTAAAGCACCCGTCAATAACACACCAACATAGATATCAGTAAAAAGTTGGTCGATAAAATTAGATTAAAAAGATATACGGGCGGCAGGAATCTGGTATGCGAAATAAAATAATTTAGGGGCAGAAAACTTACGCCAGGGATTTTCCTCTGAAAAAAACAGGAGGTGCAACAGCCGCAAAGACGCAGAAGAGAATGTGAATCTGAAATCAATTAATGCCTTGATCAATACGTTATGTTCAGTTGAACATGAAATCCAAGACAAGCAATGAAGGCACGTACCATGTAAAACAAGAAAAACCGGGTAAAAGTCATAGCACTTTCAGTCCTGCAGTATATATAAAAGTTCAGTCAGGCTTCATAAGTTCATAGACACAAGTTACCATCTCAGTGATAACTGATCCAATAATTTATGTACTATCAAATTTCAATCATGATCATCCAACTAATTGCGACCACCTAAGAGTGAATGTTGTTTTAAAATTATTAATGTTTCAAGAAAGCACATGTAATTTGTGGTTCTGGATGCAAACTTTTCTTTAACAAGAAATACATACCTAAATGCACGGTACAGTGGACGATACCATAACACATAGGCCCCAGGAATCCCTGATATGAGGTAGATGATAGCAAGAAACCAAATCTTTGCATCTAAATATGAACCTAAAGTTAGGAAACTTGGACGGAATGATAAACCAAAAAAGCATACTGATGATGATAATTTAATACAAACCTCCATGTCTAATCCATGCGGTAGTCACAGCAATGAGATTCCATACAAGGCAAAGCGCGAGTCCTGATAATATCAGTACATAAATCATTAGTAGAATGCATGAATCCTTGGCAAAGACGCCTTGAAAAGAGGGATTGGGCTCTGTTGCATCTAGAATACACAAATATCAAATAGAGATCCAGATTCTAGAAAACTAATAAATTCTTCATGAGCTGGCTGAGCCACTATACTCTCTCCAACATCAATTATGAGACGAAGCTGTAGCTGGCTACTTTGAGAAGAAAGATATAAAACAAGCTCATGGTGATGGTGCACCAAAACTTTAATTCTTTAGCTCTCCAAATTGTGGATTTCATGCATACTTATCCAGAAAAATTTAGGATTATAATTTCAAATATAAAACTCCGCTTCATTTGTAAGATGAGGTCAGGCATCAAAGTGTTTTCCTTTTACTTAACTTAATCTTTATAAGTTTATCAAAGAAAAAAAAAAGGAAGACATGAGCTTCAGAATTCATTCAAATCCCATCAGTTGACCCTTTGTAGTACGAATAAAACAAGGGAAAATCCCAACTTAAATTGTTTGTATTACATTAGTAACCAAAGGAGCTTCTGCTTACCCAAAAACGTTGTGAATGCAACATACTGCAGCTTCTGCAGATGAATCGGTATTTCATTTGCTATATCATGATGAATGATAGGAAAGAATGGGGGCCAATTTTTCTCCTCGAGAACAATACCAGCTGTGTAGGAAAATAGAATTAAAAAAAAAAAACGATTTCTGGTTAGAACAAGATTTAAAAGCCCTCCTGAGGAAATCAAAAAAGGAAGTTTCGTTTTCTTTTCTTTATATAGGGGATAATAAAATCTGGCAAGAGTAGAAAATAGCACCTCGTGCAGCAGCCTCTTCTTTGCGCTTAACTTCCTACAGAGCATCATAAGGACAAATTAGAAACTGTTTCCAGATTGCAAAGATGTTATTCATTCACTAACGAGTACTGATAGATCTTAAGTAACAGTTAAAGTTTCCATCAAATACACTTCATTCACAATCTCAAAACCCTGATATACGAATAAGTTCATAGTGTTATGTGTGTAATACAAAAATACATCAATTCTATCAATAGGAATACTTTGGTTCATATTTTATTCTAGCATACAATTGATCATAAGTTCATAATATTCAGACAAATTTTGTCCGCAAGGCCGCAGATCATAAGTTCATAATATTCTGACGATTTTTGTCCGCTCGCACCAATATTCAATGTATCAACATAAGTTCATAATGTGCTCACAATTTTTGTTCACACCCATATTCATCAAAAGTTACCGCAGCCTTCATTTAATCAGTATTGATCAATAGAGTGGCAATTGCACCTGCATCCCCATTATTTTCATTATATAATCATTCTTATGAAAATTGGATTATTGTCATGATCACACTAATGTTTTTTACGTGAAGATTTGAAATTTAACTATTATATACTCCAATGTAAGGATTGTTTCAATGAATAACATTGTACTTTTAGTCATAAACATGGTAAGATGAAAATTAGCATAAGACTAATCGCATGATTGATGTAAATATCATTCACAGAAAATACAAATGACATTATGAGCAAAAACTTCTCAACAAATTTGGCACTGGAAACAGATCGAGCCATGAAAGGTAGAACGATTAAGCAGCAAATTAATTAAGGGAAATGTTGTATAAATACCTGTTCCCTCCTTTTCAATTCAGCTTCTTTTGACTGCAACTCCCGCTCTTTGCTTTTCAAATCCTATATATTAAAAATGTTGTGAAATCAAATGCTTATATCATAATTCCAGGCAGGAAATGTTTGCCGACATGTATATACTCTTTAACAAGACAAGTGGATAAAGCCATGTGAAGAAAAATAAAAATTGAAGGTTAACTGAGAGAAGAGGATGTATATACCCCAGCACCTCCAAGGGGAATGTCGACTGAAGCTGTAGGATTGTAGAAGTCAGCAGGCTCAGGAGGAAGAGGTGCAAGCCTTGAGTTTGCAGCAGGAGGAACACTCCCAGTCTACCAAAAAGAAAAACATTGTACTTTTTTAGGATTTAATTGACAGTTCAGAGAGCTCAGAGCTCGTAAGTAGATCAAGAATAGTTTCATCTGGAGCCTGTTACAGCATTTCTTTTGCAGTTACATAATTATTTGAGTTCATCATGCTTTTCAGGTTTTCGGAATATCTTGAGATTTCAAAGCAGGAAGAAGCTCAAATTAGTGCACGAATGACCAAGAAACCAGTTAAGTGACAGTTCTGGAATCTGGAGTATCCATTTCAGTAAAACATCATACTGAAGATAGTTATAATCTTTTCAAAGTTAATTTCTCGGTACTTAAATTCTCAACTTGCATCAATAATCATATTACTCACAAATTGGAAGAAAAACCAAATAAACTCACTGTTGAATAAAATGGACCTCCACCGTATTTTGATTGCCCACCTGCCTTTGCTTTGGCCACTCCATCCTGAATTTAGGAAAATATCAAGGTCAACTGCTGAATGCAGTATCACGTAACATAAGATATGGCATGCACACTGAAGGAATTACAGAAAAATCAGCAGAGCCAACTCCAGCATAGTTGAGCTACATCCTTGCTAATGGATTCGGTTTAACAGTTCTATAATATGCTTTTGTAGTGTACAAAAATTGTGGATTGGCTGTGGACTAACATTTATGAATATGTCCACATCCATACCGTTCAGACTTAAAATGCTTTTCTAACACCACATGTACACACGGATCCCTTCAAAAATAGACTACCAAAGAAACTAATATCACCTTATATAGAAGAAGAAAAAAAAAAGAAGAACACTAGTATCACCATGAAGAAGCCAAATACAAACACCAACTCTCAAGATACTTCCACACATGTGATCAGCCATAAAACCTGCACTGCATTACATTACAATGTAACGGAAACTAATACTCGTCTCCTGACCCCTAATAAACGAGTACACCAGAACTAACAAACACTCCCACCCCCAAATACATAATCTGATTTCCTATAACTTCAACTGACTAATCATCATTCATAAAGAAAACAAACCAAGCTAAATTCCATCCCATCCAACACATTGCCTCCATAATCACTCTCGAAAGTCGAGCAAAGCTATCAGAAATCTATTCCTAAACCAGCACATTCACCTTCACCATTTACATACTTAACCAACAACCAGGAGTGCACTTTCAAACTAATAAAGCCTAACAAATCGCAAGGAAAAGAAGCCTAACACACTCTAGCATCGAAAATAAGCAAAACAAACATACAATTCTGCATACCAAATTCAAATAACAGCATTACAAACAAATCCAAACTAGATCAAGCCACAAAATCAAGCACACTAATCCTGCAACTCCGAAACCACCAATTCCAGCCGGTTACAAATCTTCATAACTAAGGCACACACTAATTTCGACATTCACGCGGCAAGGAAGAGAGAGAAAATCTAAAACAGCAAAACCTAGCTAGCTATAGAGTAGATAAACTTACAGCGAAAGGATTAACTTCCTCTTCGTCTTCGAAGGGGTTGGGATCGTAACGGCCAGCCATCTCCGTCACTGAAGTGAGATCCTTCTCTGAGAATTGGGTAGAAGCTGAGATCTAAACAGTGAAGAAGCTTTGTAGATAACAGAGCACAAAATTGTAATGAGGGGATTTTTTTTTAATTTAATTTTCTATTTATTTAAGTAGTAGTTTGTCTGTTAAGAAGCTCAACACCAAT
>JAQRGC012285426.1:0-13781 GCA_028659135.1 Plantago lanceolata
CCCCCTTTCCGTTTCAAAGAAATTCTGTAAAAGGTGAGAGTTAAATGAGTTATCAATTAGCTATACTCTGTTTTCTGTATAGAAACTTGCTGATCATTTCTTTAAAGGCAGTGGCTTAAACTTAGTAGAAAGTTTATGCTCTATCGCAAGATCCATTCACTTTTCAATGTGTCCATATCTACAGTTCCCATATCAGGTATGTACGTGGTTTCCAATCTTAATGGTTCAAAGAGAATGGAGTGGCGTGACAGTAACCAGCTCCCATGAAGCATTGGCAAAAGGGTATATACTCAGACTATCTTTCCTTCATGGGCTATTTCAAGTAATTATTGTCCGCTACATGCATGGATCATCAACTTTCATCCCCCTTTAGTTTTTCACCACCATACCACATTCTTTTTGACTCACTCCCACTAGCAGCAGAGAATTGTTTCTTTCATATTATAGTTATAATCCCAATCAGCATTTGTCACTTGTCAGTTAACTATTTTCTATCTGGTGGCCCAATGTTATCTCATTTTATTTTCTTCTCACCTTTTTCTCTCATCTGCGTTGCACGATATTGCACGAAGAATTAACAAACTAATATTGTAAGTGACTTTTTTATTCACCATCCGAACCTCTGCTTCACCATGTCATACCCCTTTTCTCATGCCAAAGGGCAGTTGCTAATACTTAATAGATTGCTCTTATTATGGTTGTGTGTATCAGCATCCCTTTTTCGGAAAGTTTAATATGTTGTACGGTAAAGTCACTAGTTAATGTGCTTATTAGGTTATGGAGACACGTTTCTGGTTTCTGGTTTCTGTTTCTTGTTGGTAATGAATTCTTAAATTGTTTACGTACGATTAATGTGCCTGTGCTCGTGTGTATCAGCATATCTTTTGTTCCACTAGCAGATATAAGTTTCCGGTTTTGGTTTCTTCCTAGGGGCAATAATAGAAGGATGAAAAGATAGCTTTTCTCTCTGTGTGAGTTTGTGGAAACACATGCACCATGCACTAAGGTCCTAGTAAAAGCAACAGATAAGACATGGACAAATTTTTGTGTTTTAGGCTTTTAGCTTATCTAGCAGTATATAAATTTGGACTAACATATGAACCCAAACCATCTTCACTGCTAAACACAATCAACAAAGAAACATAAAATGGGAACTTTCATAGGACACTTGGTTCCGGGGCTGGCTCTTGCCTGCCTCGGTTTATGGCATACCATCAATACTATTCGGGCCTACTATCTCAATGGCCCTACCAAGTTTATGGTTAGGTTCTGGTACCCTTTCAGGAGCCCCTTGCTAAAACTAGAACACCTAGAGCTGCTGCTCATCTTGGCATTTTCGGTATTCGCCATTCTGATCCAGGTTTTCGATTTCCAGCACCTGCAGTTCTCTTTCAAGCTCGACTGCATCGAGCACTCCACCATCTTTCTCCAGCTAATTGTTTTTTCGGCTTTCACTCTTTTCACGGAGCTGAATCATTTATCCGAAAGCATGTTGCCAATATCCGGAATCCTTGTTTCCTCTGTTTTTGGAATGGAGCTCTTTCTACTTCATTACCATTCGACTGACCATATAGGACTGGAAGGCCATTACCATTGGCTAATGCAGCTGATAGTTTGCATTTCTTTTCTGGCAGCCGTGTTTGCAAATAGTTCCCCGTCGAGCTTTCATGCCGCAGTTATTCTTTCCATATCTGTGATATTCCAAGGATTGTGGTTTGTTAACATGGGATTTTTTCTATGGGTTGCTAACTTTGTGCCCAAAGATTGCTTTATGCAACACAGTGACAAAATCATGCATGGATCAGTCGTATGTGCATCCCCTGATGCTGATTCAAGGGCCAGGGCGTTAGCCAACTTGCAGTTCTGCTGGATATTCGCTGGAATCTTGGTCGTTATGGCGTGTATTTGCATAGCTTTCGGAAAATGTACGCTCCGACGACAATCATTGGAGTATGAGCGGCTTTCCAGCAAAGGAGCAGCAGATTCTCTACCAACTGTAGGTTTACATCAAATCCAACTGTGAACTCAGTAATACTAATATTTAACAGGTTACTGAGTATTGTTACATTTTATAAGAGAGTCGTCTCTCTTTTGATTGCACATTGAAATATCTTTCAATCTGATCAGAAGGAGAGTTGTATGTGTATGTACTATTATTACTCATCTTGCAGCACTTATCAACCATGCAATATTATATCCTTCAGTGCCATTTCATGTGAACTGAACTTTCTAGTATGAAAAACAACTAAATAAATTTGAACCGAATCGAATCGAATACCTTGGTTTTCGAGACGCATGGCCTAAATAGGACAGAATTGGGTCGACTTATTGGGGATACTTGATCTGTAAGAAGTGTTCTTATTGATCAATACCTTAACTAGCTGTACCAATTTCCTTACAATAATGTCACAAGAGCCTTCAGAAAATTAAACTGCAAGGCAAAAAAGAAGACTTTTAAAGGATGCAGACCATTACTTCCAGCCTCGAGATCCAGAAATGAGACATTAGAAAATTTTGTTTATGCATATGATTGTGCTGCACAAGATAGAATATTACTATCTCTTAGACTTTGACTCATTAAACAAACCTTCAATTCATGCTGTGTTCTAAGTTTAGTCAGTAAGTTGATGCTATTGCACAAAGAACTGGAGCACATCTAGTCAAGTAATTGATCCACTCATCCACCACATGGCTCGGTGGTTCTCGGCCGGAAGCCGTCTCTCGTGGCGTAAGCTTGTTATCTGCAGTCTCCTCTGCCTTCTGCTTCTGCAGTTGTACTCGTTCGCCACGCAGGTAGCTGTAAAGTACAAAGAACTGGAGCACATCCTAGCTTATCAGCCTCTCACCCTCCAAGAACTCGAACAGGTTGAGGAAATTCGCCTCCTCCCACCATACGGGCTCAAATACCCTCAAACAATCAATCTTATTGAAGAGTTTCTTGATCCAACATCACGTGCGAGAAGTCTGTTCTTCCCTATGCGTGCTTTATACACTATAGATCCGAGAAAGGATAATAAGGATCATGGTTTCTACTACCCGGGGCGAGTGTGGCTTGATACAGATGGGAATCCAATTCAGGCTCACGGTGGAGGTATTTTGTTTGATGAGAAATCAGAGACTTATTACTGGTATGGCGAGAATAAGGATGGCAAAACTTATTCGGCTCAGGGGACTGGAACAGCTCGTGTTGATGTCATCGGCGTTAGCTGCTACTCTTCCAAGGATTTGTGGGCTTGGAAGAATGAAGGCATTGTGTTGGCTGCTGAAGAAAAGGATGTGACTCATGATCTGCACAAGTTGAAGGTGGTGGAGAGGCCTAAAGTCATTTACAATCAAGAAGCTGGTAAAATGAACCTGTTTAAGTCCTTTCTGTTTAAGTCATTTTCAGACTGTGTTTAAAATCTCAGCAAAACTGGCCGAAAACTAACAAAACGTATCGATTATTCATCTTACTGTGATGAAACTAACATGAAGTTCCAAATTTTTTTAGATATTAGAATCCCATTTCCCCAAAAAACTGTTTCCATTTACGAAACTGTCTTGGTTTTTCAATTGGCCAAATAATCTAGAGTACTGCAACTGAAGTTCTCTTCCATATTACCTAAATTACGACTTATTTGCAGGTAAATATATTATGTGGATGCACGTTGATGATGCCTCGTACAACAAGGCCTCGGTTGGGATTGCGATAAGCGATTCACCAACCGGGCCTTTCGAGTATCTTTACAGTCGAAGGCCTAATGGGTACGATAGCCGGGACATGACACTTTTCAAAGATGACAATGGGATTGCATATATAATCTACTCCTCTATGAGGAACAAGGAGCTCCACATCAGTCCTCTGAATCAATATTACCTTGATGTTACGAATCAAACTCTGAGGGTGCTAATAGGCCAGCACCGAGAAGCACCGGCTGTATTCAAGCATAAAAACGTTTACTATATGATCACATCCGGTTGCAGCGGTTGGTTGCCAAATGAGGCCTTGGTGCACGAAGCTGAATCCATTCTGGGACCATGGGAGAGTATAGGGAACCCTTGCGTTGGTGCGAACAAAGTCTATCGTGTTGCTACATTCTTTTCTCAGGGTACGTTCGTGCTACCAGCACCTGGTGGGCGTGAAGGTTCTTATATCTTTATGGCGGATACGTGGAATCCAGCGGATTTGAGGGACTCTAGGTATGTATGGTTGCCTATAAGTGTGAGAAGAGGAAGCCAAATTAGGTCTGTTGGACTTCCTCTGCTGTCTAAAGTTTCAATCTTTTGGCATGAGAGATGGAAGCTTCCAGCATTCAATCACAGTGATGCAATTTTCTGATTTGAAGAGAAAGTTAGAGTGACAGAAAAAAGTTTGGTAGGTTCTTCATCTTCAGTGTACTTCTATGGAAAGCAATTTATTGACAATTTCAGCACAATCAAGTCGAACCATTACGTGTTTATGTCATACTCCAAGCATCAATACTATCATAACTGATATGGAAGCGGAAGCAATAAAGATAAAACGAATATGTAGAGGATATCCAAAGAGAAGATCAGAAAGTATTGAAGTTCGATAATAATGATCATCCAGAAACCAGAGGCAGAGTTTTTACTCACACAGGTATCAAAACCCAAGAAGCTAAAAGAATAAGTTTAAAATCACAAAAGAGCCACAATGGGCTGGTTAGATAAGCCTAGACGTTAATCTATGCGTGCGGCTAGCTTCAACTCTTGCTCCGTAATCAAGTCAGTAATAACACACTAACGTTCAGCCCATTCAGAGAGAAACTGAACCTATTCCGACTCAGCCATGACAGTCAAGACTAAAGCTCAGTAACATTCTCGTCTGTTTGCCTTGAACCAACATCAGTGCTGAACCTACAATATAAAGAAACAGTTGAACTTGTTCAAAAGGAAAGAAACAATGTTAAGGCGGCAAATGAATATGTGAGCACATAGCAGGAGATGTCGTTGTATTGAAATGTGAGATGTTCTCTTATTTTTGAGAACAGCATAAATCCTACAAAAAGTTTTGCACAGCAAGAAATGATTTGTACCTTTATATCAGTAAGGCTCCTGGAACAAAGTTCATTAATTCGTTTTTTCACAAAATTTTCCATCTTCACTGCTCCATTTGATACGTGCCATTGACAGAAAACAATATACAGCAGTTATGCAGGCTGATTATGCATCTTTTCATGGATATCCTTAACAACGTCACCCAGTTCTGGAAATATTGAGATAAGAACAAGTTCCAGTATTCCATATCCAAGTTGCTTCAAACAAACCGTTGACTGCAAGGAAGTTGAACAACTAAAATGATGTGGCCAACATACACAAAAAAATAAAAAAATACTGCTATTTTAATCACAAAAAGGTTAGGCGCGGAGCATTTTACCTGAATGAAGAAGTATATGTCTCTAGCACAGCGCCGATACTGCTTTGGCCCAACAAAGCTAACCAAAGCAGTCGGAGCACCATCTGTCATGCAGGAAGAATGAAGTTACTTCAATATTAACAAGATACTTAATAAATAACTGGGGATTAACCGAAATCAAGTCAATCAAACTAGAACATAATAACTTTTTCGCCATGATTTTAGTTAGTGTTACTACCAGACCTGGTTCTGGCCCTATGCCGCTTGTTAGGCTGCATAGGGCCCCAAAATTTTATACTTCTGTTATGTAGTCAGCAGTTATATTTTACACTGCAATAATAGCACATTTGATTTTGTTTCCCGTTGGTTTAGTTGGATTCTGCTTCTCAACTGGCCAGTGTTCGAAACCTTTAGGGTCCATTACTTGAGCCGTCCCTGGTTACTAGTTACTACCACCACCCAAAACCATAAGTAAAATATTACAACTCCCCTCTAGTTTAACTTAATGAGTACTTCTTTTTTTNTTTTGGAAGACCATAGGTGAAGTACTGAAATAAAAAACTGTATGGTTTACTTTAACCCTAAAATTCTAATGGCAGGAAATACTCACTAAAAAGTATCTTTTTAACATCACTAGCTCGCCGGGCAGCTTCAAGCTGTTGCTCGAATGACCCCGATTGAGTTGTCCTGTGTCCACCTGGTTGCTTTGTAGTCTGCTGAGACCCTGGATTTCCTTGCAAATTACTCAGTTGATCCTGAATCCTCAATCTCCGGAAGAATATGCCACCGGGCCAGAGAATCTATATATGATAATGCAATGCAGCAGTTCAGGGTTGACTCTTAAATTAAGACATGCATAGAATAAATAGCTCAAAGTCACTGAAGGAAGAAACAAAAATAGAATAATGAGTACATGCAGTAAATTTAAAATGAAACTTTTTCGGTAGTCGATTTCCAGGAACCAGAACAGGAGAAAAGGTAACAAAATATAGTTTCCTGGTTATTCAAGGCAAAAAATTTCAAAGCACGACTGATAGGACAGAAGAGTTTTGGAATATTAAAAATAATATCTGCAGAAAGTCACTGAATTTATGCAGTTCAAGAAAATAAAATCTCAATGCGAGAAAGGAGCCCAACCCAGTCCGTTCTCCAAACCAGAGAATGAAACCAGTCGGACAAAGGGCAAATTAAGTTAACCAGAGATTCATAACTAACATTCTGGAGCCATCGAATTCCCTGTGCGATAAAATTTTCTTGACGGACGAGTTGGATTTGACTCAAGAACAGTTCATCAATGGCATCTTCCATGAGTAACTGCAATATTTGTTTTGATATCCAGAATACCTGTCTCCTGCAATTAGTTAAGAAAGTTGAGCTGTCAGCTGTTAAAGTAGGATGGCAATTTGTTACATACTGATGATAGGTATGCTAATACCATTGGACAAGATACAAGCTCAACACGTAAACGTGAAACTAAATACAATATGTTGCATAGCTTTTTCGGGAAAATTCACATTCGAATGTCAGAACTAAAGAATAATTTAAAAAAAAGAAAAAAGAAAAGAGATCACCTTAGCCAGCCTCTCCTGTTAAGCTGAAAAATGTTATCTACTAAATTCAAAATTGGAACAGTTACATTTGGGGGTGTCCACTGCAAGGGAAACCAAAAATCAAGATCAGTAACCATTATGGCTCTTAGAGCATACAATGGAAGTGCTGTGGAGACCGTATGTAACAATTGCAGATGATACATTAGGTTTCTTCTCTTAGACAATTTACTCGGCGTCTTCGAATCACAAACATCACAGAGTCATGGAAGACAGATTCTTGAAAGATGTTTAAAAATTTCAAACTATTCTGATTAATGTTATCCAGGTGACATGAGTATACTTTTAAGGACAGTGTCAAAAGACTCGAAACTGAGTACATGAGTAAATTATATTTACAATATGTCCAGTTAATGGGACATAAATAAGATATTTGATTCTCATTACATGTTATAGAACTACTTATTTCCCATCCTTAGAAATTTAATGACTTCGGAAGAACATAAAGCTGCATGAACTCTAATGTATCTACAGTTGTTAAACTGAATATAGGGTTCATATACATCTTCCGTGTACCGTGTATAAGAATATGACATTAGTTGATGCTGCAACCTAAAGAGAACCATGTGATTAATATGTTTTTCTCTTGATATATGAGCAAATAAAACTCAGATACAGTGATACTTAAACAAAATGCAACAATTCGTTGACCTAGAGAACATAGAGAACTGTGAATTGTGATGAACTCATTATTTGGAAAGAGGTCCGTAAAAAGAATTACAGATAGTGTATCACAAAAGTAAGGAGATATGAATACAATCTAAAAAAGAATCTAATGCAGACTCTACATGAATATGCTAAAGGCCAAGTGTATAGGAGTCCAGATGATGGAGAAAGTGAAAAAATGGAAATAGAGAAGGAGATTAAAGCATGTCAATGTATATAATTTCGACTAAATGATTCGTGTATATTAAAGGTGTGAGAAAATAATGATTAACCAAGAACAGGAATAAGATGTGCAATACCTCTGGAGGCACCTCTGCTGGATCACCATTTGGTACAGACAATAGGGCTAGGCTGGGCTCTGGATATTCAGATCTTTCCCTTGAACCATGGACACTGGCATCTTCCCCATGCTTAGTTGTCCCAAGAGGCGAGACCTTAGGGAACAATTCATTTTCTGAATTCTTCCGGCCATTGGCTTGGACAGCAGACACTACTTCTGCACTCCAGTGACTTGCATCTTTATCACCTTTCTCATGATCAAGTACACATTTAAATAAATTAGTTCAGAAGTACCTTGCCTCATAGCCAGTTTATTTATATCTTCTGCATTCCAGGATTTTGTGCTTCCAAGGGATGAAGCTGGATTGGAGCAAGGGGAAGGTGGTCCGGCAACAACGCGCATCAGGCCATCAGAAACCCCTTTGAATTGGCGTACAATATCATCCACAGCATCATCCACATTAACTGGTTCAATCAAGGGGGGTTGCGACACATTTTTAGAGCACACATTTTAAACTATTCTTCAAATAGAACAAGACATGGCAATGAAGTAAGCTTGCAGATTTGGGAGACCAGGTGCACAAGTAACAATCATTCTCCCAATAAACTTTTGCATTTAATTTTGTATGAACTTGTTGTGAAATTATATAGATATAGTTGAGAAACCTGTACTAATGCTTCTAACATCTATGAGACATTTCGACAACATAAACACTAGAAACCACATATGTTTAACCATGACCAACGTTTGCAGTTGACGGTAATCACAAGCACTGTGATAATGCAGTTGAATGTGACTTCTGCGTCCAAAACATAAATGAATACAGGTACCAAAAAGGGGAAAAAAAAAACACAAAAAGACATGATTTATGAAGATCGTTATCAGCTCTTATATCAAGAAATTCTCAGGTAAGTTAACAGACTTTTGGTCCTTACAATTGAGTTTAATATTGAAAGTTATAATTCCGGTGGTCAAAAGCCATAGGTATCCGGAAGCAGCAAGTACAAGTACAGCTTAATTATTATAGTGTCAATGATGAATGGTAGTGATATTTCGGAGATAAATATTTTAGATAGACCCCAAAGAAGAGATACCACTGACCTGCTAGAGTCTTCATGGCAGAAGATGATTTTCCAAATGAATAATTCTACATCGACAAAACCATAATTAATCAAGAAGGAAGAATATGTACCAAGTATGTTACCCGAGAAGGCAATATTTACCTCGGAAGATGTACTCACGAAATCCCATACTTCATGTTGCTCAGCCACATTGGCAATTGCAAAGAGATCCTGATAATGATAATATTTATATAGATCATAAATAGTGGAAACTATCAGCACGTAAATCATTGAAAATCATACCTGAAGATACTTATCGAGTTGAATACATCTTTGATGTACAAAAGCATCTTCAATGCTTGATGAAAATATCCTTTTGGGAGGCAAATGTAATGCATAATTAGGAATGTCCTTAAGATTCCTATGCAATCTCTCAAAATTTCTGTATCTGTATACATACAAAAAAAAAAAATAATAATAATAAGATACTCGTCGGTTGGCTATTGCATAGCAACTGACAGCGCAATCAGGAGGTGTTAAAGAACTAACTGAGCCTGGAAGTATAACATGTCATGTATCTCAAACAAGAGATGCATTTATTCGCAAACTAAAATAAATAAATAAAGAATACCTTCTCTTCACAAACCAGGTGTTCTTATCAGCATCAGTCACGGCAATTAAGTAAACAGCAAAAGAGGTTGATCCAAGTTTCTCAAAGTATGCTCCAATAACCTTTTAAACAAAGGAGTTATAATCAGCTAAAGGCATGACATACAATCAGAAAAACAATAGAAAGAGGTGATCAGTTAAGAGCAATGTGATCCTTGATTTTTATCTTAAAATCTTAAATTTGATAAATAGTTGATTTAGCCTAATCAGCCAGTGATATCATAACCATGGTGTTTTTTAAGAGTATCTAGCTGCACACATCTTTACTCCGTAAAACAAATCCAAATACAAGTATCTTAGACTTAGACGGCAAATTTCATCAGGGGCAAATTGTATACGAGCAGAAATATAAGTGCAACTATCATTATCTAACAGAGAAATGATGTATGTCGGCCATGAATATATTTTTCTTGATAGCAAAGTATGTAACAACATTGGAAGGCCGACTCTGTAAAAAGAAAAAAGAAAAAAAACAAAGAAGAAAGAACCAGTTGCAATCATACACGGGATCTCAGCCTTGGGTTGTGCAGTCCATCAGGACGTGAGTCCGAGTCTGAACTGTTCTTCTGGCTATGGCCATTAATATCATTACCTTCAGCACTGTAATATTCATTAATGATAGGCGCACTGACTTCACTATCGAAGATATTTTCCAGTTTTAACTGAACTTCTAAATCAGAAGTGCTTGACATTTTAGAGTTATCATATGTTTCGTTTGAAACAACACTAGATGAATGTTCCAGTTCGTAAATAGTAGAGCTTCCTTTCGAGTCTTGAAGCCTGCTTAAGGCATCGCTAGTAAGATCATCTGGTAGATTATCTTGTTGGGGTCTTTGTAGAAGTATAGTAGAAGCTTTGTCTTCTTTTGTGGAAGATGGGTCTTCAATCACAATATCGCTTCTTGGAAGTGATCCTGTATTTTCTGAGTCCTTATGTAAGGACAACATAGAAACTATATCTGTAGTCTGAGAAGCCTGAAATTCTGGAGCAGGTCCCTTTGGGGGTCTCTTTTTATAATTTCTTCCTATAGTCCACATGTTTTCGAGATTTTCTGGTGTAAGAACTTCTGTTCTTCTCTGTGTTGCAGCGTCAAACATTTTTGCCCAGTCAGCAGGCCGTGGGCTCGATAGATTTTCTGAGGAACTGAATTCTACTTCCTTTTTCAGCTCCAATCGCGACAAGGGCAAACCATTACCCTGATTTCCAGTAGGTGTACTTTTTCTCAAATCAAATCCATTGCTTTGACATTGTTGCTCAGGAACTTTATGATCACAGTTGGGAACCTCCACATTAGGTGATTGATCAGTGAAAAAATCCTTGAAACCGTCGTTGTTATAGATAGTTATAATATACTCTAGCACTTCATTAACATACCTGTAAAAAGAGAAAATTACTAGCAATGGTGAGAATCCACATTGACAATTGCATACAAAGCTGAAATTTGAAGCAAGATATTCAAAATATTAAACACATTAACATAAAAATAAGCTGTTAATTCTATGATAGTTAGATTTGAGGCCTTCAACCTTTTGCAGCGTACGTATACTACTCTATCAAGGATTTATGTTATTGGTAAAGAATTTATGATTAGCATCATTTGCCTGTGAATGCACTTTTTCATGTAAAGATCCGGTCATTAATCATTCGTATTAGTAAACAATGGAAGCAACAATGCATGCGATACAGAGAAGTTCAAGACAAGTTACAATAAAAACAAAATCTGGACTTTAATTTCTTGCCATGATTACAAAAACTATACCACATTACCATTTCCAAATATTCACAAGAGGATGAAATTTTGGTTGGTCTAAGTTCCTTACAGGGCATAAAGTTTCATCTCGAGGACTTTTGATGAAGTTAAAAAATAGGAAGAGTGACTAGCATCTTACTCAGGACAAGCAAAATCCATCACAGGTTGCATCACCAAACAAGTTACAAACTCACGGGCAAAGCATCGAACTAAAGGACACTGGGCTTCCCTTGGTGTTAGGACAACAACTAATAATCCATCAATCAGACGCTGGAGAAACTGAAGGTCACCAGAAATTAGTTGTCATGAAATTGTTACCAAATTTTTGGAAGAAACAAATTTCAAATTAACAAATCTTATTAAGTCAGAAAACTCCTACACCTTGTACTCACACTCTGGGGATATCAAAGCAGGGTGAAGCTCCTTAGATGCCAGAAGATGGTACTTCAACCTTTCATCCCGTTCTTCCGAAGACAGTGTTTTCATAACATCTCTGCCAATAGCAACATGGTTTTTCCGAAAGAGGTCAAAATGATCTCCTATCAGGTCTACCACATCCCTGGTTAAAAACAAACAAGGTTCAATTTTTGGATAAATCGATTCCAACTATATTTTTTTTTGATAATGTCAAATTTCAAACAGTCCAAAAATATTACCTTGTCAACAGTTCAACAAGGTTCACTTCTTTGAGTCTTCCAGACACTTCGCCAAGAACCTCCATGATTAAAGCACGTATTAGGTCTGGAGCATCTTTATCCGGCGTGATGTCAGAGTACCACAAATCCATGACAAAATCTTGCAACACCTTGTTAACAAAATCCTCAATAGCTGCTTCCACAACTGGAGAATCTATTTTTCTCTTCCACTTTATTGATGAAGGCAGCGGTGTTGTACAAAGAGAATCATTCATGCCTAGCTGCTTCTTTTCTATGAAGTTTGATAAGTAGGATTTCTGTCTGGCATTCCGAACTTTCCATCGAAATTCCACCTCGTTTAATAAAATCCTCATTCCAGAAACAAATAGTACGGCTATCGGAACATTCATTAACATGGATTTACTAGTATCTGAAAACAAAACAAACATATTCAGTACTATTTGGACATGCTGCAGACCAAAATACTCTGAACAAGAAGAAAATTCATGACTGAGAAAAGAATGTCAACCATTAGCCAACTCACATGAAAATAAATGACAACAAACAAGAACATTCTGATCAAACTGCCATACAAGAAAATCCATAATTTATCGTGACAAATAACAGTGAACAACTCAACTGCATTGTTACGGAAACACATACTTCCACTATAAGATAACCCCGGAACTACAAATTTTGACCTCAAAAACTCAAGGAACATCAATTGTACTCCTCCCTCCATCTCGCTAATAAGGACTCAGTTTACATATTTACACAGGAAAACACATCATTCCACTCGACTTCACCTACGCACAACATAATAATAGACTGAGGCGGTATCAAGTATCTACTATTCCCAGCAAGATACATCAATTTTCTAGCGTTATCTACGCAATTCCACACCACCAATTTCATCAAGTATCCACAGTCAGAAGACAAAATAAAAATTTCACAACAAAGGGAAAGAAATAATATAATGTTATAAGCGAAAAACGTAGAATCTTTGATTGATTGATTGAATCAATTATACATAACCATAGCAGAAGCTGAAATCAAGAATTAAAAGAGAGGAGGCATTACGTGTTAAGAAGTAAGTAACAGCAAATATACAAAGAATCCACCAAACGGTTCGAAGCTTAGCTTCTTCAATTAGATCCTCTATACTATCCATAAGATTCTTCATCGTTGATTTCTGCTGCAAAAACTACAATGGTGAACGATTGAATTGAATTGAATTGAATTGAATACAGTATAAATTAAACAACAATTTCTACAATGCAAAAACTGAAAATGAATCGATGATGATGATATGATACAATGCTGCTTTTCTTGAAACCATACCAGACAAATATTTACCAAATTTAGATGCTAAATATTAGGAATCTGTTCCCAATACTGTCTACATAATTGCGCTCTGGATCATCTAATCTAAGTGTCCGTTTCCGTTTGGCAAAACGAACTGATAAGATGACCGGTAGCGAATAAGGTGACTGAAAACTGATAATGCTGCTCGTTATGGTGTGTGTCACCTGTGTGTGTCACGTATGTGACATGATTTAATTGGCTGTTATGGGACAAAATTGCAAGTCACCAAAGCATGTCAGCAGAAAGTTTCGTCGTAGGACGACGAAAGTCACGAGACTTTGAGCGCTGGAAAGAAAGAAAAGTGGTGTTCAAGCTAGCCCACCAATTTAATTTGGCCCAGTCATGCGGTGACAAGTGTCACACCGCCTGAGACACCCCATTTATTTTTTTTT
>JAQRGC012285455.1:0-11387 GCA_028659135.1 Plantago lanceolata
GGAGACAATCGGAAATTCGGCTTCGTAGAACCTCAGAAAGAGGATATGCCACCTGAACATGTGAGGAAAGTCATCAAGGATCACGGCGATTTCTCAACGAATAAATTCCGTCACGATAAGCGTGTGTATTTAGGAGCTCTGAAATTCGTTCCACATGCTGTCTACAAGCTTCTCGAGAACATGCCAATGCCATGGGAGCAGGTCCGTGAAGTCAAGGTTCTGTACCATATAACTGGTGCCATTACTTTTGTGAACGAAACACCATGGGTTGTGGAACCGATTTACTTGGCGCAGTGGGGTACAATGTGGATTATGATGCGGAGAGAGAAGAGAGATAGGAGGCACTTTAAGAGGATGCGGTTTCCGCCTTTCGACGACGAGGAGCCTCCGTTGGATTATGCTGATAATCTACTTGATGTGGAGCCTATGGAGGCTATTCAGTTGGAGTTGGATAATGAAGAAGATGAGCCTGTGTATAATTGGTTCTATGATCATAAGCCTCTGGTTCGTACAAAGCTGATCAATGGGCCTAGTTACAGGAACTGGAACCTGTCGCTTCCGATAATGGCGACTCTGCACCGGCTTGCTGGACAGCTGCTCTCTGATATGACTGATGGGAACTATTTCTATCTTTTCGACATGGAGTCGTTCTTCACGGCGAAAGCACTCAATGTGTGCATACCTGGTATGTTTCGTTTATGTTCGGTTCGTTTATGTTCGGTTTTGTTCATATTCATTGTTCTTTATTGTTACTTATGCTGCATTATTGGTTATGATTAATTTTACTCATATGCTTTGCTCTGTTCTTGAATCAGTTAGTATGTTAGCTTTGCTAGGGCAGCTTTATAGCTCTGCTTCGTTTTAACTCGTAAGCATATTCTTTGATTCAGTTCATCATGTAAGATTTTCTGGAACATCTTTGTAACTATTCCTTTGTGTTCCTTTTCTGCAGGTGGTCCGAAATTCGAGCCTTTGTACCGTGACATGGAGAAAGGGGATGAGGATTGGAATGAGTTTAATGACATAAATAAGCTTATAATCCGATCACCTCTGAGGACCGAATACAGGATCGCTTTTTCTCATCTTTATAACAACAGGCCAAGGAAAGTTAGGCTGAGTGTTTATCACACTCCAATGGTAATGTACATAAAGACCGAGGATCCTGATTTGCCAGCATTCTACTTTGATCCGCTAATTCACCCTATTACAAGTGCAAACAAAGATAGGAGAGATAAGAATCTTGAAGAAGAAGATGATTTTTTGTTGCCTGAGGATGTCGAACCTTTACTTAGCAGCACGCCGATCTACACCGATACAACTGCTGCTGGTATCTCACTATTATTTGCACCGCGCCCGTTTAATATGCGTTCTGGTCGCACGAGACGGGCTGAAGATATTCCTCTTGTTTCCGAGTGGTTTAAAGAACACTGTCCTCCTTCGTACCCTGTCAAAGTCCGTGTCAGCTACCAGAAGTTGTTGAAATCTTTTGTGTTGAATGAGCTGCACCACCGACCCCCCAAGGCTCAAAAGAAGAAGCATCTATTTAGGTCCCTTCAAGCTACGAAGTTTTTCCAGACTACTGAACTTGATTGGGCTGAGGCGGGGTTGCAAGTTTGTAAACAGGGTTACAATATGCTGAATCTATTGATCCATAGGAAAAATCTGAACTACCTTCACCTTGACTATAACTTCAACTTAAAGCCTGTGAAGACCCTTACTACTAAGGAACGTAAAAAATCTCGGTTCGGAAATGCCTTCCATCTCTGTCGTGAAATCCTGCGTTTGACAAAGCTTGTTGTTGATGCAAACATCCAGTACCGCTTGGGAAATGTGGACGCATATCAGTTGGCAGATGGTTTACAGTACATTTTTTCACATGTTGGTCAATTGACGGGTATGTACCGGTATAAGTACAGGCTTATGCGTCAGATTCGAATGTGCAAGGATTTGAAGCATCTGATATATTATAGGTTTAACACTGGGCCTGTTGGGAAAGGTCCTGGATGTGGTTTTTGGGCACCAATGTGGAGGGTATGGTTGTTTTTCCTTCGTGGCATAGTACCTCTACTGGAAAGGTGGTTGGGGAATTTGCTTGCAAGGCAGTTTGAAGGGAGAAATTCAAAGGGTGTGGCTAAAACTGTGACAAAGCAGCGGGTAGAAAGCCACTTTGATTTGGAGCTTCGTGCTGCGGTAATGCATGATCTGCTTGATGCTATGCCAGAGGGTATTAAGAAAAATAAATCAAGACCCATCTTGCAGCATTTAAGTGAAGCATGGCGTTGCTGGAAGGCAAATATTCCTTGGAAGGTACCTGGTTTACCTGTCCCCGTCGAGAACATGATACTTCGTTATGTGAAGTCAAAAGCTGATTGGTGGACAAATGTTGCTCACTACAATCGGGAACGTATCAGAAGAGGAGCAACAGTTGACAAAACCGTCTGCAGGAAGAATCTTGGAAGGTTGACCCGCCTTTGGTTGAAGTCAGAACAGGAACGCCAACACAACTACCTAAAAGATGGTCCATATGTGACACCTGAAGAAGCAGTTGCAATGTATTCAACCACCGTGCACTGGTTGGAATCTAGAAAATTTTCACCAATTCCCTTTCCTCCATTGTCTTACAAGCATGATACGAAGATTCTCATCTTGGCGCTGGAGAGATTGAAGGAATCATATAGCGGGGCTGTTAGGTTGAACCAGTTACAAAGAGAAGAATTGGGACTAATTGAACAAGCTTATGATAATCCACATGAGGCTTTGTCACGTATTAAACGGCATCTACTCACACAACGCTCCTTTAAGGAAGTGGGTATTCAGTTCATGGATCAATACAGCCATCTGATTCCTGTTTATGAGATTGATCCGCTTGAAAAGATAACAGATGCCTACCTAGACCAATATTTGTGGTATGAGGGAGATAAACGCCACCTTTTCCCAAATTGGATCAAGCCTGCCGATTCTGAGCCACCACCACTTCTTGTCTACAAATGGTGCCAGGGCATTAATAATTTGCAAGGCATATGGGACACTGGTGACGGGCAGTGTGTAGTGATGCTTCAGACTAAGTTCGAACAGTTCTTCGAAAAGATTGATCTGACAATGCTCAACAGGCTTCTTCGGTTGGTCCTTGATCATAACATTGCTGATTATATCACTGCAAAGAATAATGTTGTTCTGTCCTACAAGGACATGAGCCATTCTAATTCGTATGGGCTCATTCGTGGTCTTCAGTTTGCTTCATTTATCGTGCAATATTATGGCCTTGTCCAGGACCTCCTCCTTCTTGGTTTGACTCGGGCAAGCGAAATTGCTGGTCCTCCACATATGCCAAATGAGTTCAATACTTTCCATGATACAAGAGTAGAAACTAGACATCCAATTCGCTTGTACTCTAGATATGTTGACAAGGTGCATATGTTACTTCGGTTCACTCATGAAGAAGCACGGGACCTTATGCAGCGATATCTTACAGAGCATCCAGATCCTAACAATGAAAATATGGTTGGTTATAACAACAAAAAATGCTGGCCTAGAGATGCTAGAATGCGTCTGATGAAACACGATGTTAACCTCGGCAGAAGTGTTTTCTGGGATATGAAGAACCGTCTTCCGCGAAGCATTACCACCCTGGAGTGGGAGAATAGCTTTGTTTCAGTCTACAGTAAAGACAATCCAAATTTGCTCTTCAGCATGTGTGGATTTGAAGTTCGAATTTTACCAAAGATAAGAATGACACAGGAGGCTTTCAGCAATATGAGAGATGGAGTTTGGAATCTGCAGAATGAGCAGACCAAAGAGCGCACATCAGTTGCATTTTTGCGGGTAGACGATGAACATATGAAGATGTTTGAGAATCGTGTAAGACAAATTCTTATGTCTTCAGGTTCAACAACATTCACAAAGATTGTGAACAAATGGAACACGGCTCTTATAGGGCTCATGACATATTTCCGTGAAGCAACGGTGCACACACAAGAACTGTTAGATCTACTTGTCAAATGTGAAAACAAAATACAGACTCGTATTAAGATTGGCTTGAATTCAAAGATGCCTAGCAGGTTCCCACCCGTCATATTCTACACACCCAAGGAAATCGGAGGACTTGGAATGCTCTCGATGGGCCACATTTTGATTCCTCAAAGCGACCTTCGGTATATGAAACAGACAGATGTTGGTGTGACACATTTCAGGAGTGGAATGAGTCATGAACAGGACCAGTTGATTCCAAACTTGTATCGGTATATACAGCCATGGGAGAGCGAGTTCATTGATTCACAGCGTGTTTGGGCTGAGTATGCATTGAAGAGGCAGGAAGCTCAAGCACAAAATAGGCGATTAACCCTGGAAGATTTGGAAGATTCATGGGATAGAGGCATACCTCGCATCAACACTTTGTTTCAGAAAGATCGTCACACACTTGCATATGACAAAGGCTGGCGAGTAAGAACTGATTTCAAACAGTATCAAGTTCTGAAACAGAATCCATTCTGGTGGACACACCAGAGGCATGACGGGAAGTTATGGAACTTGAATAATTACCGAACTGATGTGATCCAAGCTTTGGGAGGAGTCGAAGGAATTCTTGAGCATACACTCTTCAAGGGAACATACTTCCCTACCTGGGAGGGTCTTTTCTGGGAGAAGGCTTCTGGTTTTGAGGAGTCAATGAAGTATAAGAAACTGACTAATGCTCAAAGATCTGGGCTCAATCAAATTCCTAATCGGAGATTTACTCTGTGGTG
This sequence comes from Plantago lanceolata, assembly GCA_028659135.1. Classification (NCBI taxonomy): domain Eukaryota; kingdom Viridiplantae; phylum Streptophyta; class Magnoliopsida; order Lamiales; family Plantaginaceae; genus Plantago; species Plantago lanceolata. The sequence continues at coordinate 4,743 of JAQRGC012285455.1, forward strand.
GTCACCAACGATCAACAGGGCAAACGTTTATGTTGGTTTCCAAGTGCAGCTTGATCTAACTGGAATCTTTATGCATGGAAAGATACCTACCTTGAAGATATCTCTGATTCAGATTTTCCGCGCCCACTTGTGGCAGAAAATACATGAAAGTGTGGTTATGGATCTTTGCCAGGTTTTGGATCAGGAGTTGGATTGTCTTGGAATAGAGACTGTTCAAAAAGAAACAATCCATCCTCGCAAGAGTTACAAAATGAATAGCTCGTGTGCTGATATTCTTCTTTTTGCTGCTCATAGATGGTCTATGTCAAAGCCCAGTCTTGTGGCAGAGACAAATGACGTCTTTGATCAGAAAGATAGTAAAAAATATTGGATAGATGTGCAGCTGAGATGGGGTGATTATGATTCTCATGACATTGAGCGATATACCAGGGCAAAGTTTATGGATTACACAACAGATAACATGTCTATCTATCCATCGCCTACCGGGGTCGTTATTGGTATTGATCTGGCATATAATTTGTATTCTGCATTTGGAAATTGGTTCCTAGGGTCAAAACCATTGCTTCAACAGGCCATGAACAAAATTATGAAGTCGAATCCAGCACTGTATGTTCTGAGAGAACGGATAAGGAAAGGGTTACAACTGTATTCATCAGAACCTACAGAACCTTATCTATCATCTCAGAACTATGGAGAGATATTCAGCAATCAGATTATTTGGTTTGTTGATGACACGAATGTATATCGTGTCACTACACACAAGACGTTTGAGGGAAATCTCACGACAAAGGCTATTAATGGTGCAGTCTTTATATTCAACCCTCGAACAGGTCAGCTGTTCTTAAAGGTCATTCACAAGAGCGTGTGGGCTGGGCAAAAGCGACTTGGTCAGCTGGCGAAATGGAAAACATCTGAGGAAGTGGCTGCATTGGTGAAGTCATTGCCAGTCGAAGAGCAACCGAAGCAAATCATTGTGACCCGAAAAGGAATGTTGGACCCTCTTGAGGTCCACCTGCTCGATTTTCCAAATGTTGTGATCAAAGGGAGTGAGTTGCAGTTACCATTCCAGGCTTGCCTGAAGATGGAGAAATTTGGTGACAGGATACTGAAGGCGACTGAGCCACAAATGCTTCTGTTCAACATCTATGATGATTGGTTGAAGAGTATATCGTCCTATACAGCTTTCTCGAGGTTGATACTGATTCTCAGAGCTCTACACGTTAATAATGTGAAAGCAAAAATGTTGCTGAAGCCTGACAAGACAATTGTTACTGAGCCTCACCACATCTGGCCCTCTCTTTCTGACGAACAGTGGATAAAAGTTGAAGTTGCCCTGAAAGACCTGATACTCTCGGATTATGCCAAGAAGAACAATGTTAATACAGCTGCACTTACCCAATCTGAGATCCGCGATATTATTCTTGGGGCTGAGATTACACCGCCTTCGCAGCAGCGCCAGCAGATTGCTGACATTGAGAAACAGGCAAAGGAAGGTAGTCAGATTACGGCTGTAACCACAAGGACGACGAATGTGCATGGAGAAGAGTTGATTGTTAGCAATACAAGTCCTTACGAGCAGGCTTCACATATCAGCAGAACTAACTGGCGTGTTCGAGCAATATCTGCCACAAACCTCCACCTCAGGGTTAACCACATATTTGTTAACTCAGAAGACATCAGGGAAACCGGATATACCTACATCATGCCAAAAAATATCTTGAAGAAGTTCATATGCGTAGCTGATCTTCGTACTCAAATTGCTGGTTACCTATATGGCATAAGCCCTCCTGATAATCCCCAGGTGAAGGAGATCCGCTGTATTGCCATGCCACCACAACGGGGAACGCATCAGTGTGTTCATCTTCCATCAGGAATTCCTAATCATAATTTCTTGGATGGCCTGGAGCCTCTTGGATGGTTACACACCCAACCGAACGAGCTTCCCCAGCTTTCACCACAGGATCTAGCTGCTCATGCTCAGATATTGTCTAACAACCCACAGTGGGATGGCGAGAAGTGCATTATTCTGACATGCAGTTTCACTCCGGGTTCCTGCTCATTGACTGCATACAAGTTGACCCCCTCAGGATACGAATGGGGGAAAAGCAATACCGATGTAGCAGCAGCTAATCCCCCTGGCTACCTACCAAGTTACTATGAAAAAGTCCAGATGCTGCTCAGTGACCGTTTCCTTGGTTTCTACATGGTAATGATCATCTCCCACTTTCTGAAGTTTTTTAACATGTTCAATTTAATCAGTTCTTTTCTTCTATTCTTTCTTTCCCCTGCATTTTGTTCTGTACACAGTCTTCTCATTTGATTTGTAATTTGTGTTTTTGCAGATACCTGACAACGGTCCATGGAACTACAATTTTATGGGTGTAAAGCATACTGCTAGCATGAGCTATGGATTGAAGCTGGGATCGCCTCGGGACTTCTATCATGAGGAACATCGGCCGACACATTTTCTCGAGTTCAGCAATATGGAAGAGGATGAATTTGCTGGGGTTGATAGAGAAGACCACTTCAACTAGCTGCCTGAACTGAATCTGATGCAGGACTACTCAACTAGTTTTCAAGAGTTTTGCAGTGATAGTATTTGTCTCTTATGTTTTGTTTTAGTTCGTTTCGAACCTGTGTACATTGCCTGCCTTTAGCACTCGGTGCTATGTACTTAACAGTCCGTTAAAATTTGAGGAGCGTCTGATCTGATGCTTTGTTGCTGTCTTTTTATTTAGCTGTCTTTCCATTGAATTAATTTTGTGCTTGCACTGGAATCATCTTTTCAAAGACAAATGTGTTATTCAAACAACTGATAATATATATACCCCATGTAAATTGCCTCTCTATTAATTAAGTAAATAATAATAGTATCGTTGTTTTATTACAGTTATTTTGGAAATGAAAGAACTTCTCTAGTTGTCAAAAACTCAAATGTATGTGCAGAATTACACCAACAGAGAAAAAGAAACATTTAAGGTTTTAAGTCGTCATCTCATCTGCACACATGAACATAATGGTTGTAGCCTTGTAACTCGACCCCAGATTTCATGACCTTCTCCATGTCTTCTGTTGCTAGTTTCACGTTCTGCAGAAATACAAAGAGCTTGTAAGAGCAACAGTTTCGGTAATGGTAGATGTATAGATACAAGTAAAAAAAGAACAAGGTCCAAAAAGAACAAGGTCCAATTTCCAAATTCTTAAACCAAATGTGGATTTAATGTTAATCCGGACATGCTGATGGTGTCTAAAGTGGGATATTATATTACCCAAAGCAAGATTCAGAATTAAGGATAACAAAATGACAAGCAGAATCAAAGATATATGCTTTGCACGAAGCAACATAAAGGAAAGTCACAAGATCAATTGATTTAACAGCACTCCACAAATTCGAAAATTCATAACATTATCAGCTAAGACCGTTATGAAAGATAGGAAATCCATGAATCTTCACACAGTAAGAATCAATTTCTTTGTTACACTATCATGTAAAGATCAATCCTAATCCTATGACGAATCATTTTCAACAAATCAAGAAAATTCAAACCTGCATGGAATATCCAGAGCATTGTGATTATGAAGTGTATAAAGTAAATTTCCAGCCACACGTGCACATATCTCACCTTTTGACCATTTTGAGGTTTGAAGAATCATATGCTTTCCTTTCCCATCTGGACAAGACAAAGAAAGGTAAGAAGAAAAGATCCGTGTATATTATTTACAAAGAACACTACAATATGCCACGTAACTTTTGACCCTGCGATTATCTCCTTTATTATTTGCATGTTCAATTATTCAACACAAAAAATACAGTCACATCCCATCTTACACTCGTACCAGAAGAGATTTTCGAATATGCAACTGTCAACATATAATTATTCTTGATGTACCAAGTACAAAACTAAACGTACATTATGCACACAATTTGCTAAGTTACTTTAGATATAACAGCATTAGCCACTAGAAATTAGAAAACATGACAAGAATGAGGTCAAAAGCTTATCGGTCAAAGATATTTGACGTTATTCTCCTTCACTATTGAAAATCAAATACGCGTGTAAGCTGTAAAATCAAAATTCCATAGCCTCGCAGATAGTGGTTGTTGCATAAGTGTAAATTTTTTGCCATAAAGAATCTAGGATATCAAATGAGAGATTTTTCTATTGAATTCAGAATTTTGCTTCCCGGCTTCAGGTTGAATTAATATCATGCCGAAGACCAAGATTTAAGTAGTCCTGTAATTTCAATAGAAACCTAATAAGATAATTGAAAATGAGGCAAAGCATAAAAATGGTGGAGGGCTAGAATCTTTACATTCTAAAGTTTCCAGAGGGTATATCTAATATGCTGCCCCCACGGCGGTCAAAAGATAACCTCCCATACTTCACAGGTCAAACTAAAAGAGCGTTCTTCTCTATTCTTCAGCTCAGTTGTAATGGACACAGTGACAACGGAACGTAAGACACAAGAGATTACCTTCCACCAGCTAATTGATTGCCTTATCTCCTCCCTTCATAGCTTTTGCTGAAAGGATATGGATAAAACCTTTCTCTGAAGGGATGCTATGCCTTTTATCTTGTTATGCACTTGCCGCTCCACATTGAATATTTAATCAATTGTTGAGTCAATCCATCACAGCATAACTGCTCAAGGAATCAACCACAGTAGGTAATAAGAATTATATCCAAATGCAATCGAAATGTATGAAATACAACTAAAAGGATGTATAATGAGTAACAATAATGTCAGCAGCCCACAGAAGAGTTCGCGGTAGAGCACACATCGATGCTACTTAATTCACTTTTACCTTGAAGAACTAACTAAACAGAGTGCAATTTCACCACACACCATTATTTAAGTTTGCAGCTCACTGACATGGTCTGATAGGCAGACTAACAATTAAATTGTTGATGTTGACTCCATTTGTCACCGTAACTATATTAATACATTAGAATCTATTGTTGCTAAAGGAACCACGACATGACACCAAGATCTATTATCCTTGACTAAAAATAGTGTGATTTTTGTTTTAGCCAAATTATCGGATAAAGAACTGCCTTCTGCAGACCCTTAAATGCTTCTTAACTCGTAAGTAATACTGAGTGATTATAAAGAACATAGAAACATGAACGCATAATAGTAACTTTTATAATTACAAATACAGTGCGAACCAATTGTTCTACCTTACAAAAATATAAGTGAATCACATATGGCAACGTAACGTGAAAATAAGACCAAGCTGCGCCATCCTGCTGATGTGTGAATGTTGACACATGAGAGCGAAAATATTCTAGCAGCTTAAATGTGGACCAAAGATTTCAAGGGAAAAAAAAAGAATTTTAGCTTAAATCCTGATCTGGTAACATTAGCATGAGAATTACAGAGAAAACACCGACATAGGCACATAATGGGGCTTCGGGAATCTTTGAAATTTTGGGTTGGAAAGGTTCCCCATTGCATATATAAATACCTCCGTGTCTCCTCAAGCTTGATAAGGTACTCCAAGCTCTCAAGTTAGGGTCTACGACAGGAGAACTCCAATAATTTAAACATGGATAGCAGGTATATATCATTTCATGCAACGCCAATGTCAATCATATAAATTCTGCATTTCTGCTGTATTGAATACAATAATGTGTGCCTTATATGTTAATACATAATATATGAACTACTTGGTGCCTAGGAACAAATGTGCTGCATGCTACAGACAGTTCAACAAAATGGAGCACTTGGTCGAGCACATGAGGATATCATATCATTCAAACCATGAACCCAAGTGTGGTGTTTGCCAAAAGCATTGTCGTTCATTTGAGTCCTTGAGGGAGCATCTCATAGGTACTTTAAATCTCCTACAGATCTGTATTATAGGATTTAATTAAGGTTCAGTATATTCTAATGCATATTGTTCTTCTATTAGGACCTCTGCCAAAGGCTGAATGCGAAAGGATTTTCAAGGAAAGAGGATGTGACCTCTGTTTAACTATTTTCAACAGCCGCTATGCTCTTCAGCATCACCGAGGGGCATGTCAACTCTCACGTGGAAACAATGTAGAGAAGCTCACACTCTCACCTTTGATAGACATCACTTTTTCCCCTCTAACTATGACGAGTAACTAAAATATGCCTAATGGTTATTCTATGTAGGGGCTTCTGTACCGCATGGCTAACTTGGGCATTCAGGATGATCTGAGGATTGACAATAGCAGAGGAAAAGTGGTTTCACTTGCATGCAAAATGGTTGGTGGTGGCAGTGATGGCTCCCTGGATCTTTGTGCAAGGGTTTGTCTCATTGATGAGTATGAAAGGATTATATTTCATGCATATGTGAAGCCAAACATCTATGTCACCAACTACAGGTAAATAATTTTTCTCGCAGAAGAATAAGAATATAGTATCATTCACATTCAATTCAATCCAACCATAACATGAACTTTTTCTTCAGGTATGAAACAACTGGCATACGACCAGAACATCTGAGAGATGCAATGACAATCAAGCAAGTCCAGAGAAAGATTCAAGATTATTTGTGCAATGGTGAACCTATATGGCAGATCCGTTCTAAAGGTGGAAAAGCAAGGATCCTAGTTGGCCATGGACTAGATCATGATTTGAAGTGTTTAGAAATGGAGTACCCAGCTTTACTGA
>JAQRGC012285520.1:0-10298 GCA_028659135.1 Plantago lanceolata
TTTCTCTGTAGCACGAACTGAGGCATCATCGACGTGTGTCCAGCTTTCAGACCCCTCCGCATGATTGAATTCAATCACAATCTCAGAAACAGAATGACCATCATTCTGCACGACTGGACTCTTTTCGTTCCTTGAGGAACCTTCATATACCGAACGATCATTAGGCCTATTCTCATTTTGTACGACAGAACTCTCTTCGTTCCTCAAGGAACCTTCGTCTGGCACATTGGAACGACTCATTAGGATACCGTAAACGAAGTTGATGAGCCTTTGGCAGATGCCAGGCGAGTTGGAATTCCCATCCATTTTCTGGAATTTTAACAAAGAGAGTTGAAAACTTGAAATGATTGAGAAACAAGTATTTGATGGATAGCTCTGAAGCTTCTCACATTATATTTGTACTACAAATTTTCAGTTGCTAATGGTAAGAAAGGAAGTAAAGGAAGAGATACCAAAGCACAAACATGAGAACTTTGAAACTACCTTTCTTGAAACAGGCTTCATTCCCTAATTCCAGTAGTATCTCACAATACTTGGCTAACTTTCTACTCTCTGCTTCTTTATCTTTTCTTGTATCTCACATTCAAATCACAATAGTTTGGTCACTCTGTACTTCCTAGCTCAAATTTCGGATTTTCGCCCAATATAAAAGTTCCGGTTTATAGAAAATCGAAGGAGTTACAAATCTCACACGAACTACAAAACACCCTTCGATGGCGGATTCGCAAGCCTAAACTACAATTTTCAGCATGGATGGATGACTAACTGAATCGAGTACACTAGCTTAGGTATTCATGTTAAAGGATTAAGCAAGAGTGTCAAAATCTAATTTTCATCCAAATGGGCAGATTAGATAGCTCTCTTGTTGTGGGCTTCAGAGTTAAGCCCATATCCTTCAGTCCAATCACCGCTTAAATGAAGCCCAAAGTGTAACCCGATTTGTCGTAAATTCGCAATCATATCATTTCGTAAGTGCTAAACAAACTTCCAGAAGTTCCAATCACAGATCAAATTCAGGTTGAAAGTGAAACCCTAACATTTCATCCACCCATCCATTTTCAGCAATTCAATCACTCTCAGAATGAATTTCTTCAAATCGATCCTAGCAGATGATCCAGAACCGACCGAATCGGAGAAGCCCCATGGTTCCGACTCAGATTCCTCCGACGAGCGGCAGCACCAGGAGAAAGCCGATGACCGGAGCAACGAAGACGACGTCGCCGAGGAGGAGGAACCAGCTGGAGCATGGAGTTTCGGAGGGCTGATGAAAACGTTAGCAACCCGATCGGAGTCCGTGATCGAGACGTACAGAAAGGATCTTCAGGAATTTAGCTCAGGGTTGAAGAAGGAGACGGAGATTGTCCGGGAAGTGGCGAGCCGAGCTGTTAAGGATCTTCCGACTTCGCTCGAAGCGGGGGCTTCGGCGGCTCAAGGCGCGTTGGACGGTGTTTTGAAGTCCACGGCGGAGATCATTTCGAAGGAATCGATGTTTTTCGCCTCTGATGGTGAACCGGAGACGCCTGAGACGAATCAGGGGAGGAATTCGGCTAGGTATAGCTGGTTTGAGTCGCAGTTGAGTGTGGTGCAGAGTGATCAGGGGACTTTCTGTGATGAACCGGAGGATTTGGAGGAGTATAAGAAGTGGAAGTTGGAGTTTAGTTTGGAGGAGAAGAGTGATGAGATTGAGGATCTGATTGCGGAGAATGGGGCGTTGGAGGGCCTTTATGGGAGAGTTGTTCCTAGTGTGGTTGATGATGAGACATTTTGGTTGAGGTACTTTTATAGGGTGGATAAGCTTAAGTTGCAGGAGAAGGTGAGGGCGAATCTTGTGAAGCGAGCTATCTCGGTTGATGATGACGAGGAGTTGTCATGGGATGTTGATGATGAGGACGAGGATGCGAGTAAGAGTGAGCAAGTTACTGAGGTGAAGGAGAAAGGAGGAAATGAAGTTGTAGATAAGGGAGTGGCTGAGGGTTCGAACAGTGAGGAGAAGGAAGGAGGTGATTCGAGTGATAAGAAGGATGAAGTTGAGGTGCGAGGAGAGAAGGTTGGAGAGGAAGTGTCTAAGGTGACTGCGGATGTGAAATCCGACGAAGTTGCTGAGGCGAAAAGTGATGAGAAAGTGAAAGCGGAAGAAGTTGTTAGAGAGGGTTCGCCCAAGAATAGTAGTGAGGGTGTACCCAGCAAAGAAGCTGCTGAAGTTAAGAGTGATGAGAAAGTGAAATCTGAAGGAAGTGTTGAGGAGAAGAATGGGGAGAAAGTGGTTGAGGAAAAGGCTAAAACTGACACCCAAAAGGATACTGCAGCAGTGTCAAGCAATCAGTCAAAGGTTGATGAGGAGGATATGGGGTGGGATGAAATTGAGAATATTGGAAGTGACGATGAGAAAAAATCCCCAGCAGCTAATAGTGGGAGCCCTAACAGAGATGAACTTAGGAGGAGGTTAAGTGTTGCAGATGATGAAGATGAAGATTTGAGTTGGGATATTGAGGATGATGATGAACCTGTTAAAGCTTGATCTTGGAATGAACTGTAATTTCTGATGTTTGGATGGGCTTGGCAAGAACTTGATACATATAGTAAGTGCTTACAGTATAGCAGTTCAATTAGAGACCCACGATAATATCATGTGGTGTTCTTACCAGAAGAAACCTCAATAACTCAACTATATCGCAAGAATTGTTTCATTCTTTCCCCTGCTGCATCCTCATCTCTGTGATAAGTGAGATAACTGTATCATAGTAGTTTGTTGCGACTTGTTTGTGGTTCGCACTGTCTTCCATTCTCTGCATTGGACTCATTGTATTCAGTACTTGGTGTACCTTTTCTTGTGTATGTGAGTTTCTATTGAACTGGAATTATCTTGTCTTCAGCATATACGTGTCATTGTAAAAGCTTCTATTTTCCAGTAATCGATTTGGTTTACTGATGAGCAACTTGAACAATACTGTTTAGACATAGAATTGCAATCTAATTTGGGTTTGCATGCTTGGAGGAACTAATGTTCTCCCACTCTAGCTTACTTGTCCATCTGCTTGCGGTTTCCTGAGTGAGGTTATTGGCATGTGCTGTGAACTAGACGTGGAAGCTGCTTTGTAATTTGGTTTCTTGACTCTAGCAGTCTAGCTTATAAAACTATGTTGTTCTATTTGTTTCTTAGCCAGTAGCCCAGGCCATGTTGTATTAGCTCTATCCTCTTCTTCTCATGTAACTATGTAACCTTTTGTGAATTGTTGGTGGCATTATTACTATTAGATTTCCCATGTAACCAATAACAATGTCAATTGAAGTCTTGGATTATTTCACTAAGAATTCCTATTTTATAAGATATGGTCTTGCATACAACATCTAGTTTCCTGGTAAAATTACCAGACAGTAGTACACTACACATCAACCATACCCCTGTTAAAACTTCACTTTTTAAAAGTCAAGAACTCTGAACAGATCGGAGCTCACTGCAATGGGATTGGAGTTGTGTGCTCTGTTTTAGAGCTTTTGGGCTCGGATCGAACCTCAGAGGCTCAGACTCTGGTCAAACTGTTCAGCACTTCAGACTTCTGTCTCTTATTTAATGCAATTTTCACACATTACTGTTTCAGACTGCACAAATGTAACTGCATGCGTACGGCAATGATATATGCGGATTGGATTGAGCTTATTTATATGGCTGTACCTGTAGATTTGTTATTTTTTAGCAGCATGACTATTTATATGTGGATGAGCATCACAGAACAGTAGAATGCTAAGGATGTAAAAAAGAAGATTTCTGGATAGCTGATACAAACTCATATAAGAAACTGTACCGCATGATGGGAAAACAAACCATACTTGTAACCAGAAAAACTCCATCCTGTGAAAGATAGACTCAGATACAAGTCTTAATCCTCTAGCAGGACAGACACAAGCCTTTCAATTCGACGCTCAACTACTTCTACGATCCTACAGCCACCCAAAAGAGTAAATACACAACCAGCATCAAAACCTAGCAGATTAAAAAGAGAGCACTCATTTTCAGCCCCTCAGACAATAGGTATAAGTCTATAAGATCATTGCAATAAGTTATACCACGAACTTTGCATACAGTTGGTCATTCAAGGGCTATTGGTCCCTGAATCTGAACCAGACTCAGCTTTCTGTGTGCGCGCTGGGGAAGGCAGAGCGAGAAACCTTCCTCTCTGGGCACGTGGAGGTAGATGCTTTGCAGGTTTACGATGATGTTGTTGTCCACCATTCCATGGCAAGAAAACACCAGTCCCATCACGCGGAAGGTTTCTGGGGCTCATAATCATTGGACGAACTGGTGGCAACATCACCATGGCAGGCCTCAGGAGACCCCATTTGGGGATTGCATTTACCAGCTCGAAGTTATTAGGCATTGCATAGGGAGAAGGAGTCACTCCGGGTTGCCACAAGGTCATTGCTTTGTTGAAGGGAGTCATCTCTGGTACAGGGCTTGCATTCTCTGTCCGGACTCTGAAGAAAGTAATGCTAGCACGTTTGTTTTCCGAGGAGCACATAACATGCCTTGCTGTGTCTGAACTGTTTCCCCTCATAACTAAAAGAGACCTGCAAAATTTTCAGGATTGAGTCACTTGATGTAGCTTACTGTAATTGTATTCAACTACAGTGGACAAATTCTGCATGCAGTTTCCAAAATATTAATAACAATTTTGATAAAGTCTAGGATGTCTAGTGTTGAACTAACTGAAATACATACTAGAAACAAAACATATGTATGACATGCATGAAATAGATAGCTTAAACTCAATACATAACATACCCTTCCTTCAAAGAAAGTACAAGAGGCCCTTTATAGTTTCCTTCCTTATCGCACGCAAGTGTTCTACCGAATACCATTGTTGATTCAGAGAGTAGTAGAGTACAAAGAGGCTGGTCCAGGTGAGGTGGCTTCAGGAAGGGCTGAGAATGTTCTCCCTGCATCCATCCAGAAATGAAGTGTTCATCATACTCTTTCTCAAGAAAGAACTGTTTTGTCAGGGAAGAAGTGAAACAGAAGTAGATACATACCTCGTCAAAGAAGTTAATGATGCAGCTATTCGGTTTCTCTTGTTCTCGAATCAGATACCACTGACTGAAGTGGTCGATTACACTTTGTATAAGATCGGGGATTGGCTGAATGTAGCCTGCATTTTCACCAGTTTCTGAATTAGAATTAACATGCAGATACATGGGATGGGATATAACGCAAGCTAAGTAAAAGCATGTGAAAATTGTAATCTGGCATACTCTTCTGGATTTCATCTGCATCTCCTCTTATCTTCCCGAAAATAGGAACTCCAAGCTGAATCAACTCTCTCTTATTTCCCTTCATTTGCTGATTGTACAACACAAAAGTCTCACCTGAAATCCATTTTCAAAACTTTCTTCAGAACATAAAGAGTGCTAGACAGAGTTACAATATCCACTTTGCATGTGAAAGGAAAGGTTGTAGTAAAGGGAACTAAACATTTAGCACTGAAATTTGTAGCATATTGAACATTCTGCTCACTTTTTCCTTCTTTCTTATAAAATCCTATAATATGTTATTGAGCATATGGTGTTAAGTAGATTGGTTAATATCCTACAACATAGTATTTAAGTAAATATGAATGCTCAGACCTGCTCAAGCAAACCTTATAGCAGATCTCCTTTACAGCCTCAAAACTTCTGGCCGAAAAAGAAACAACTAGTTTACATATAAAAGCATCACGGATCACAGGATCCACCTGAGAGTTCGCCATTCTGACCAGCAACCCGAAGTTTACTCACAAAGTCATTCAACTTATTGAGCTCATTCTCGCTGAATATGTCTTCATACACTTTGAGGCCTCTAACAACATTCACCTGCCAGACATAGCACAAAGTCAATTTATCAGACACCTGAGATGGATATCTATTCCATGTAAAATGATTGCAATACAATTCACGCAAGAAATAGTTGCAAAGGACTTGCCATATGCCCTTTAATAGGCTCCTTTGCTACAAAACCTTTTGTCATCTTGATTTGGGCTCGACGTGCATCACACTCTTCATGGTTAAAGCAGATGTTGACATCTTCTACCACAGACTGCACTTCCTCAAACCCTGTGGCCGATAAAAAGGAAGAACTTCATTAAAAAGCAGTTAGATTAAGTTACAGTAAGAGCTTCATGTTACAGTGTCACTCATATCTTCTATCCTGCACACTAAGAAAACTCCTTGCATAAAAATTTATTATTAACAGTCACAAACAGCATTGACGTTTAGCATATGTGGTTAACCTAACAGTGTTGAAAGTTCAAGCTCAAAAGTAGGGAAGCGAGGTTAACGTGGGGAGTCTGTAGTTAGTACTGAGCAGTCATAGTTCAAGTCAGACACGGAAGCATGCAATTGTTAATCAGGATGATTGTAAGATTCCATTGCAACCAGGATTGATGAAAACATAGGCTAATGCTTAGGTACTTTCAGGATTCCCTTGGCAACTTGATCTTTCCAAGGTGCACCTCACATGTGGAGCTTAGTTATATGGCATCTTGATTTCTAAGGCATAAAGCCGTAGACGCAGTTAAAATTGCAGCAAGAGACACTGTTTAGGCCACTACAAAACACTATTTCTGTTTCTTGTTGCTAACGAGAATTCTGCATAAATAGAACCTCACACATTGGTCTTGCCACAGATTAAATTTGTCAGGCTGTTTCTTGTGTCCCATGCTCCACAAACTGGTTAATAACTTCCAAACTTTAGCAACTTAAGAGGCTTATTGCTGAATTGGGTATAAAGGGCATCAAATTGCAGTTCTAGAGTAAACAAGTAGTCCAAAAAAGAATACCACATAATACTTTATTCCATTGTCAGTTGTCACTACCGTTGAAAACATGCTTGCTTTTAACTAACAACAAAAAGATACGATAGCCAGCACTATATCCTGCTGGACCAAAGGTCCACTAAGTAAGGACCAAGACACAGATTAGGAAAGCACTTACTCTGCACCTTCCTTAGTGCGCTACTGTTACATAGGGCATTTTTATGGGCATTGTATTCTTCTTATTTCTACTCCACCATTAAATATTCTCATCTCCCTGTTCCATGTGGGCATGTAACAATTTGCTATATCCCTTATGATCATCATCATTTCAAGATTGATTTCTTTCTTTCCTGGCTACTAATAATTTAACTTCTTTTCTTGGCTATCCCTACAAAAAGTTTCTCAATTCTAAGACAGTAAGCCTGCAAAAGATACTAAGGACCCTCAAATCATACCAACTTTGTACTAGTAGCTTGAAATTTTATTCATTTTCTAAATTACGACTCTTAATGGTCATTTTGGAAAGTGAGAAAAGGGCCGAGGAGTTTTATTTACGAATGTGACCTAATGGTGTAAGTGAGTCAAACTTCTTTCGGAGCGACCTAGTGAAGAAATTCGGTCAACGTTCGGTTCGAATTTTAGTAGTGGGTGAGGGACCTAGGGAGAGAACCAGCTTAGGGATCCGAATGTACCCATAACTACGAATATGGAGTTGCGTGGGCTGATGGGGCAGAGTGAGTTAGTGGGTCAATCTTTCTTTCGCCCTGATTAATAATGACCCAACAAAAGGATGCGGCCATGGTGTCCGATAAAGATAGGCGGTAGAGACCACACGCCGCCCATCAAATAATGTCAAAATACGTTGTAAATTGCAAATTTAGTTGCACCTCACGCTTCTCCAGGTGGACCTCCCCTGTTTCAATACTTAATGTTCGAATTTCCTGTTCCCAAAACTAACTGTGCTAGACTTGCCTACACAGTCACTGACTCACTGCTACACTTTTCTCCCATCAAACTTTACTCCGATTACCTTGATTTTATCAAATTTCAATTGATAAATCGAATCCTAAACATATCGTTTTAAATCGGTTCGTGTGGTTTTATAAAGTCTAAAGAGAAACCGGAGCGCTATTACACTAACTTAAGAAAAACTCAAAATGCTGGACTTTTCCACTTAACTACAGTTGGTAACAAGAATTGAATTATTTGTTGTAACAAGAATTGAATTATTGGTAACAACTAAACAAGAATTTAAATAGTTTGTTGGAAGCTTCTTTTAATTTTTTGTTTTTCGGTTATCTTTCTGAGATGGTGGAGGCAGAGTGCAGGCATGTCATTGATTGGATCATAGTTTGACCTGACCAGTTGCATAATTTGATTTTCAACACCATTAACAGTTGAATTTTGATGTGTAACGCCTTTATTTGAACGTTAACTACACGCCGGGTAGCAAAATCACTAGTGTAGGACCTCTCTCTGAGCTAGGTTACCTACCTAACACAAATCTTCATTCTACACCTAATCACATACATATAAGTCTTAAGCACGTTGGCTAGCCCATTATTCTAAGGTTAAGCGTTTGTTAGATTCACATTAGTAGCGGGTGCAAAACGTACGCAGGGGTTGAGGTTAAAGAACATCATTACTTCATTAGACTCGAACCTACTTTTAAAACGAAAAAGTTTAAAGTCGATATCATAAACAACGTACACGTACCAATACTATTCATGACTCACTTTTCAAAAAGATGCTTGGAAAATGAAATTCTCGAAAATTTGGTTAGTGTAACTTATGAGAATAATGGTCTGGCCATTGTTATTTTCCAAAAGAAAGTTACCTGGACCCCCAAAAATTACAGTGGAACGTTTTTCCATTCATTCATTATTCACCAGAAAATCTTACTTTAAGAAAGTTAAGACGATTATCACTCGAGTCAACCCCATGTTGGTTGGTGAACATTTTTCCCCAAGATTTAAACAAAATTGCACCTTTAAACTCACTGTAGAAATATTTAAAGCGGCCACGTCATACTCAACAGACTCTCAGTAAAAATAGGTTTGTCACAGTAAAAATTTATGGTTGTTTCTTGCGGAAGAAGATAAAATTTTACGTGTTCATCAAGGCCTGAGAAAAGTACAGCAGGTGAAATTTGTTCTCTAGTAGTGACCGCCGTACAAGTCAAACTAAAACTACAGATTAAAATTCTGAACGAGAACAGTCAAATTAACACCACAGGTCCACAGCAGACAAGATTAACAAAAGGTTAAACCAACTTAATCACGGAATTAAACACCAGTTTGATTAATCACGTCCCAAAATTATTTTCCAACGCATAATTCATACAAAAATCAGCCACGAAAAAGCATATTCGTAAAGTATATTTTCCTAACACGTGATTTAAATTTAAACACAAAAAAAACTTTTAAAAAACAAAAAAAAGTAAAAAGGCAAAATGAAATGATGAGATTTAACTTCACTTACCTGTATCCGTGATCTCACTTTCCGGCGACTCGTCGCCGTGATCCTCTTCACGTTCACCACCACCATTACAAATCTCGTGACCACTCTCATCCACCGAATTCTCCAGATTCTTCTCCACCTTCTCCTCCGCCGCACATCCGCCACCATTCCCCACCACCTGATCATCATCACCATCCTTCCTCTTATTCTCCACCACACTGTTGAGCTCCTTAGTCACATCTCCAATCGTAAAATACTTCTGCATCTGCAGCACCGGGATCCAATTCAGCCTCCTCCTATGGATCGCCTTGAACGCCGCCTCGTACGCCGCCGAATCTCCCCCCTCCAGCTGCCTCAGGTGGCCACAGAGCGCATCAATGATAGCGTTCGCCGCCGCAAACTCGCCTCGGAACCATCCGATAATGGCGTCCTTAGCGAAAGCAGAGTCCGGCGATACCGCCATCACCGGCGGCTGCTGAGCCACCACTGGCACCTTCCGATCTGTCTGTGACACTACCAACCCTGCTGCCGGCGGCATTCTAGAAGGTTTTTTTTTTTTTTGAGATTTATTTTTTTTCAGGTGAAAAAATGAAAATGGATTTGTGAGAGTTTTTTGGATCCCCCAAAGTTTTTTGAACGCTCTGCGGAAATATTTGTGTTGGTTTGTTACGTGTCGGGCTTTTATATTATAGAGTGAAGGAAAATTAGTGTGGGTTTGAGGTTATATATATACGGGAAAAATATTTAATTGTTTATTAAATTGGAAATGGTATAAAATGGAAATTGAAAATTGAAAAGGGTGGTGATGAAAGCGAGGGTTTTGAGGGGTTTAGGTGGATTTTTGTGGATCGCTCGGGAGGAGGAGTGGTGGAAATGTCCGTAGATGTGGGGCCTCCCGCTTATTAGTGTGACTTGCGGAACAATTATAATAGTGCAACTTGTTTCAATATTCAAATATTCATGTTATAAATTTATGTTAGTAGGGTTTTTCTACCGTCAGTCAAGGTGTCGCCCAGACTTACATCAGTCATGCTTTAGATGATTGACATGTGT
>JAQRGC012285526.1:0-10090 GCA_028659135.1 Plantago lanceolata
TCTTTTAAAGTTTCTTTGTGTTCTTTCGTTTCTTGTACTGTAAACTGTTGCGTTGCTATGTTTTCTTGCCTTCATGATAGTGCATTCTTTCATTTCTTTGCAATATTGATACATTTCTGTACTTTTGCAGTTTTGCTATGTAAATTGTTCTGTTTCTATGTAAATATGTGTGCTTTTGCTTCATGGCTTTGAGATAAATACACTAGTAAACTGCTGTACTTTTGCTTCATGGATTTGCGATAAATACACTAGTAAACTGCTGTCCTTTTGCTTCATAGATTTGAGATAGATACAATAGTAAACTGATGTACTTTTGCTTAATGGATTTGAGATCAATACACTAGTAAAATGCTGTAATTGCGTCGTACTATTGCTTCATGAAAACTGCTGTGTGTTGCTACCTTTTAGTCAAATAGAAGTACTGTGTTTCTGATTGTGTATTCATCTAAATAATTTTTGGTCAAGTATACATGAGAATTACATTTCCATAAGGCTGATAAGACATATATTGTGTAACAGGGTTCCAAGAAGGCCAAAACAAGTCAACTTCTTGATACTCCAACAAGAAGAAGTTCCCGGCTTAGTGCATTGACATCCGAAGGTGATGGAGTTTCTGAGACTCAAGAATCTGCGACTATTCAGGGAAAGGACGATGTTGCATCTGCTCAATCTTTACATGAGTGACTTTTGAAAATTTAGAAGCGATGTTAGTCATCCAATCTTTTGTCTAACAAGAAGCGATATTAGTTATCTTTTGTCTAACACCAACTGTAAATGGTGTATATATGCTACTGTTGCATATGCCATTGTAAATGGTTCTTTTGCATATGCCATATGTGAATGGTAGATTAGCGTTGATTGGTTGATGCCATATGTTATACGTAGATATCAGTTGGTTGCTTTGCTTTTGAACTGTTGCTTTATGCAACTCAGTGCCATTTGTGAAAGAATGACACATTTAATGGAAATTATGTCAATATTGCAAGTTTTATTGTTATTTAGATGTTGGAAGGTATTTTGGGCCGTATCGAATAATAGGCGAAAAAAGAACTGGAGGTTAAATTGGATTATTTAGTTTCACTCTTTTTGTATAACTTGAAAATTTTGGCAAATGTTTGTGTATAGATTGGCAAGGAATAAATAAAAGGTTAACTAGTAAACTAACGGAAAATTTAATACAGTTAAACGTTTGTATAATTTGAAAATTTTGACAAAAGGTTTTTGTGCAATTTGGAATAAAACGAAGGTTTCATTGCATATTTAAAAATTTGAAAAATATTTGAGTGCAAAATAAATGTTTTCATTTTAATTTTAACTGTACCTGTTTACAATTCTTTATTCATTTTTTTGGAGTATGGAAATAACTCCATTCAACACATAGTACCATCATAAAGCCTGATAGTATAACATAATCCTGTTATGTATATACATGTGGAGCTGTAGAATTAGGAACCAACACAGATAATAGAATTGGCATCAATCTGAGTTTCCCCATAATCATTAGCAGACTGCAATGCCTACCCTGCTAATTCTAGACATCTGATGACAGAGAATCTAAGGGTTAAACTGTTCACAAAAGCTCTATATTTTGCCCCTATATTGGTAGAAGAGGAAATAGACCCGTAAGCGTCTAATGCGTGTCAAGTGGCATGATGCTCTCTTGATCAATTGCAAAAACTTAAACTGGAAATGAGAACACTGATGATCAATTGCAAAAACTTAAAATAGAAATGAAAACACGCTTTGAAGACCAAAGTTCGAGGTCTCCTTGGGCACTCCATCTGTTGCAAGCGGGCAACACGCACTACTTAAATTTGTAGAGTGATTCTTCACATTACCGGTCAGGAAGTTGCTGGAGAACTCACTCTTGCCTCTTAAATTCTGTATGCCAGGTAAATTTGTAGAGGAGTGATTCTTCACATTACCGGTCAGGAAGTTGCTGGAGAACTCACTCTTGCCTCTTACATTCTGTATGCCAGGGGACGGAAGTTGTGTCATTTTACTGTCCAAGCCACTGGTGTCTTCTGAATGGAAGTCAATATTTCTGCACAAATCAGAGACAACAGAATGAGAAATGTCATTTGGCTTCTGGAGATATATTTCTATGGCAGGTTTTACCTTCTTGTAGATGTAGTTCCTGCTTCAAAAGTGACCTTATCGTGTGAGCAAACGAGAGAAC
The DNA here is from genome assembly GCA_028659135.1 of Plantago lanceolata. Lineage (NCBI taxonomy): Eukaryota > Viridiplantae > Streptophyta > Magnoliopsida > Lamiales > Plantaginaceae > Plantago > Plantago lanceolata. The sequence goes on from JAQRGC012285526.1 coordinate 2,180, forward strand.
CTCCATAAGTAGCTGCATTATTTCGGCTGCAGTCACCACTTGAGCTGAATATATCAGTACCAGGCTTGAAACTGTTAAGTTGTGGGTAGTTTTTCGATTTTTTCTTTATATGGTCGAATATAGATTCTTCGGTCAGATTTGATTTGGCATTTTGAGTCTCGATGAGATTAGCATCTTCCAGATTCCAGCTTTCTGCACAATGTTTGTTCTAAGTGAGTACATATAGAGCTTGAAAACCATAAACTATGCAAACTTATTAATATCGAAATAAATTATTCTACCAAGTAATTACATATGATGTTGCTCAACAATATTTGTTCTTTTTCTTTCAAATGATCCAAGGTGAGGATGAAATTCTTTTAACAAAAAGCATGTGCGCTTTATGCATAGAGATATTTTTTCATATAATGATTTACCTGTGTCCATAAGAAAAGAGTCATTTAAGTTACCATCCTTCCCAAAAATATGCCTGTTCTCTTCTGATTCTGTAATTTCAGGGAATTGACTGGCCACCTTGCTCCCAGAAACTTCTCTAGCATCTGGTACCTTGACTGTGTCAATATTATTTTCAAGTTCTAGATGCCTCTCCCGAGTACGCTTCCTGATAAGTGAAAAAGCCTCTAATGTTGGCGTACATGCAGCACTGCCCAATGGCAAAGCAGGTAAATGTTTTGCTTTTTCTCGAAGTTGTTCGAACATTGTCTTTTCAGAGATAATTTTGCAGTCGCCTTCTTCTAGTTCGACAACAGTCTCCCCTTTAAAATTTTAAAAAGGAAAAAAAAAGGCCGATTTTAGTGTGGAATGAAGATAAGACAATGAGCAATGACGAACAGTTTATTTACCTCCTTCCAACTCTTCATCCATTAGGTTGAAGCTGGGCCTGTATATGAGAAATATTCACGCATCAAGCAATTTGCAGCAACAGATCATGTTAGTCCATACAGAGTGAACTTGAATATCTACTTACATGGGAATTGAGTTCTTTATCAATTCATTGAAGTTAAAAACATCTTTTGAGGTGATAGATGTACAACCAGTCTCATCTTTGGCGGAATGATCATCCATGCGCTGAAAGGATGAGTGCTCCTTTGCATGGTATGTAGGAACAGAACATGTGTCGACTTTAGCAGTGACTATAACCTTTTGGTGCAGATCAATCCCAACTGTGCAGAATCATAAAGACATTAATAAGAAGCAATACTGAACTTGGCTCAAACAAAGATGTGTGAAGTTAAGATAAGGAATTTACGGAAATCTTCAAATAACAGATCTGCCTTAATTGTTAGCTTTCCTAGCTGAGGACTCTCATACGGTACAGTTACACAATAAGGGCTGCAGGGAATTAATGTCATTGGATCATACAATAATCCGAACATGAACATCACGAATATACTAAAACTAAGCATGTGAAGAACTTGGATTCTTGGAAAGTTGTTCAGGTATATTATTCCTCTTACCTTGCAAAGTCCTCCAATCTGCAGAACAGTGAGAAACACCGTCAGAAGCAGAACAAACGATGAGAGAGTAATAGTCGAAAACAGCATATACCTAGAATGTATATTTCTGTACACAAAGCTCAAACAATGATATATTACCTTACTTTTTCGTGAAATAGTATGAGATTATCGTCTTCAATACCAACAATCTGTAGAAGAGTACCAAAGGTGATAATGTAATTGAATAACAGAAAACAAAGTTAAAGAATCAAAGTAAGATATAATTAAACATTGACATACCATATCAGCATAATGTTTTTTAGCTGACAGCAGGGGTGGCGATAGTCTAGTTAAAGTCACCAGTAGCTTGGACTTTCCTAGTTTCTTGCCCTCAGTTTCCTCAACTACAAGATCCACTTTTGGGGGCAGTGATAGCAATGAATCCTTAATAGTGTTCCCAAATGGATACTTTCGGCCAGTTACTAACTCCATCTTCCTTGGATCAGCATCATAGAGGGTCTCAAAGGAATTCACTCCCATTGAAAGGAGTGCCTACGAAGAAAAACATTGTATTATCTTCATCATACAGGAAGTCAGGCATCTCCAAATTATGTTAACATATGGGGGTTAAAAAACAAACCTTTGCGGTCACCGTTCCAATTCCTGGTAATTGTTTTAACAAGTACGGACTATTCTCCCATAATTTCTGATGCAAACATTTTGAAAGTAATGTTGCATTGAAAGCTCCCTTGTAACTTTTCTTGAACATAAAATACTCTTTCATGCACCTTGCGATTCTGGACCCATTTGTGCATATTGAATTTGTGTCCTGCAGCAAAACCAGATGAATCAAAGGTATCATCCAAAAAGCTTCCAGTTTGAGAAACACCCACATATCTTAAAAAAAATTCTAGGGGCTTACAAAACCTGGCTCATGGATAACTCGTGGACAGCCGGGTCTCCAGTCAAGCAGTCATTCACCAGAATAAATATCTTCTCTTCTCTGGTTTGGATGCGTTTTTTCCGTTTCCCTTTTTCATCTAGTACGTGAAAGCGAAGCCGTCCAGTTTTGTCATGATTTATTTCATTTAAGCATTTTTTCTCATTCCTCCTCAGTTGTATCCCTGATTTTTTGAACAAGACAACATAAAATAATCTTCTCATGGTTTCAGAAACTGGTGATGGAGAAAGAATAGGTACATGATATTTCTTCTGCCCGGCATAAGATATGGAGGGCATCTTCTATGCTGCAGTTTGCTGCGGCCTGTATAATGTGCTTCATTGTGTCAAACTTGAGATAGTACTTTGTCATCAGGTTTCCAGGCTCTGAACAGAAGAGGTAAAAGATTTATATATCTATACCTACCATATGATTATCTGAAAACATTGGAAACAGATTTGTGACATACCCAGTGGCTTCAGGAGATAACCATCTTCATCGGTCCAGACTATCTGATATTCTGCTAATTCGTTAACCTTCTTAACACAAATATCTAGCAAATCATTGAAAATCATCTTAGTAGTCACCACACCGAAAATATAAAATCATCCTGTGCTGATGATGGTCAAACATACCTTGTAGGTGAGTCTCCATTGCTTTACCAGGTTGCTCCTTCGAAATGGAATAATTCTTGGGATTCTGGTTGTTGCATGAAAATTTTCAGAAATGTAAATTAGAAAAAGAAATTATTAAAAATCTTGTATCCAATGGATTAAAACATAATACCTTTTTCATCCGCACAAACAAGTACGAGCATTTCATCCACTGAATTGCCATCATTATATCTGCAACCGTTGACTGAACTATCTCCGCAGTTAGATGCTCGGTGATACTTGGGAGCAATCTGAAAGAGGAGAAATTACTAAATGGCCATGCGATCAATTCATGATGCTTTACTTTCTAAACAGAGAGAGAGAGAGAGTTCAGAAATGGCATACTGAGATTCCACTGTTTCACACCCACTTAACAGATTCTCATATAGATGGACCTGAAAAGATGACAGGAAGGTTATTTAAGTGCTAATTTTCTTCTTTTTCTTTATATATTTTCTTCTTAATAGTGTGTTTACAGTTTCTTTTCTGGTCATGATGATGACTGTTCCTGTGTCATCAAACGGAGGTCGGCCTGCACGCCCACACATCTGCATGATTCGGAGACATCAACTCAGATGGAAACTTATAACTTCCATGTTAACATGTCTAAGTGTCCAATCAACAGCATTGTAGCTTTATTCAGACAAATTTGTAACCACTGAACAAGTTTTCGTAAGATCCTGTATTTGCCAGGACAACAGAGCTATTGTTAGCTGATTTGGGGAACAGTGACACACCTGCGTTATCATGGAGCGCTCGTATTCCACATACATCCCTTTCTCCTTGTTGCTAAAAAAGAAAGAACCAATGGCCATGAAAGCAATGTGTTTTCAGTCGGTGACTCAGAATAACTCATGTTGTTTCACCAACGTATAAAATTAAGACTTGAAAGAAAACTAAAAAGGATTCCAGACATACAAATACTGAGTTGATTTGATGACAACAGTATGTGCTGGCAGGTTAATTCCATGCGCCAGAGTATTTGTGGTGCACAAAATTTGAAGGTCGCCATTCAGGAAAAGGCCTTCCACAAGATTGCGATCCTTCATTGAAAGTCCACCATTGTGATACCCGACTGCATCAGGGAAAGTATTACAAACGTCAAACTGGTACCCAAATCCTATAATACGCAAGCTTCTGTGAATATACGTCCCAATACAGCAGTATTACTCAATGAGCTTCCCTACTCCCCCAACATCACAAAATTTTAGTAAATTGAACCAGAAATGGAAAAGGAGTGCTCACTGCCATAAAGTATGTAAGCTTGCATTTGTTTGTCACCACATGATAAGGACGCTTCTCTTAACCTCTCCTGTTGTTCTTTGCTTTTGATGAAAGGGCATGAATGACCATACTTCATTGCTATATGAGATAGGTGTTGTGCAGCTTCTTGTGCTCCTTTTCTGGTTGAGCAGAACACCAAGGTAGATTTTCCGGAAGAGTATTGTGTGAGAAGATCTGCATTCAAATATTAATTTGGTTTATGTTGCTATACTAGAAGAAATTTCAGATAAACAATTAGACCACAAAAGTGCCATTCCATGATACAAAAACAGGTAATCCAGCTTACCAAAAATGTAGACCTGAAGGCGCTGCATAGTTGAGCAAAAAAAAAAAGGTCTATATCAGAAACTAAAATTTGTATATTTATAAATTTCTCTGAGAATCTTAGGGTCAATATGAAACAACTACAAAATCATTGAAAAAACAAACCTTTTCAAATAAGAAATCATTTTTTGCCGCCGGGTATCCTGCAAGCAAGAAATTGTATTGCCTTATCAATAATTTAGAGAGGATATTATGTCTGGGTTCTTTTGCTGAACTAGTAAACTTAACAAGTATAATTACAACAAAATTGTTTTCGCTGAAAGGAAGAATGGACAAGGAGATAACAGAAATGTTTTCAGAAAATGTATTGCGTACCAAAGACTTTTGTTGTCAACTGCACCGGTCTCATTTCTTCTCCATAGCTGCAAATGACCCTCAAGCAAATTAACAAATACCAGGTATGAAGACAATCTATTCATTGATAACATGGATAAGTTTAGTATACCTTCTAATCCCCTCGACAGGAACCATAAGCCACTCGGCTACAATAAACACAATTCAGGATCAACATCTCCACAATATATAGATGGGCAGAATGACAGGAATGATATCGCATGAAGATAATTACCAATGTCATCTAAATTTGGGATTGTAGCTGAAACCGCCAGGAAGCGAACATGGGATAGAGCACTGTTATTCAGTTCAGGGTTCCGGGCTAGCATTTTAATTCTGCTAACTATTGCTTCTAGTGCTGCTCCTCGGGGATCATTCAGCAAATGAACTTCATCAATGAGAACAAGTGCTATATCACTGAAAAAGCTCAACCCCCCATCTTTAATCCGATAGCGAGTCACAGCATCAAATTTCTGTGCAAAAAAAAGAGGTCAGCTCCCTGATGACATTAGATTATAGATTAAAAGTCCGTCTCATATCAAACTGACCTCAGGAGTGGTAAGAATGATGTCAGCATCTTGAATGCTCTTGTTACTATAGTACTCATTATCACCTGTTAGCTCAAGGCAATTCATTTCCAGGTGTCCAAGCTTTTGAGTCCAATGCCGGCATTTCTCTTGAACCAATGCCTTTGATGGTGCTATGTAGATCTTTACACAAACAAAACATTTTTGTACCAGTAAGCAATTCAAAAAGAAAAACAGACAGATCTGACATAGAATCAAAACTGAGCTCTTCAAATATAACATTAATAGTTCAAACAAGTGCCAGGTGTGAAAAGACCATGTGAAACTATGAACTGCTGAAAACATTAAACTACATTTAAAGTATAATTATATGAATTCACATTCACTCCATAAATCAAATGTAACAACATCGCATTACAGAGTCCAAAATTTATATGGAAATTGATTGAAACAAGAATGATTGTGGTTCCTTTTGAAAGCTACCTTTCCCATACATATATTATATCAGGATTGATATGCAATGAACACATCACTTTTCTTGTTTGTTCTTTGTGAAAGCAAATTTTACAAGATATGGCATTGGGATCGATATGCAAGGTTCATGATGAGCAATAAGACAAGGAAAACATGCATACAGTTTTGAGAGTCCCCTTGTGATGGATGAAGTTCCCTTCAGCGGTGATAAACTTGGAGAAAAGCCTCAAAATGCACAGTTCGAAGAGAACAGTTTTTCCACTTCCAGTTGGAGCTGAAATAACCATGTTTGCATCGGAATAGAAGCACGTGTAGAAACAGTCGCTCTGCAAAGAATTGAAGTACCTGTTGAGGCATAAAAAGGCATGTCATGTTAAGGCCTCTGAGATTCACAAGAGCAACAATGCAACATTGAATTTTATTTTTCCACTGATACACAAGTATTTTAAGGCAAAGTGCAGGTTCCTTCAATTGGTGTTAACTCGGAACCCTTTTAGATGTTTCACGTTTGTCTAACAGGACAAATTATCTTCCTTGATCTGCCATAGTCCAGAAACATCTATTTTATCAAGACCTTACGAAGGAGTACTTTATATATCGTGATAAAGTCACCCTCATGTTACTGCAGAACAATTTTCATGAGAAATTGATACAAGAGTACCTGAAGCTGAACACTGGCTGAAAAGGAGCCGGTAACTCTTCCACTGCTTTAGGGGCATCAGAATGACTAACAGATCTCATGTTTTAAAGCTGAAACGTGAAAACAAACTTCCCTCAGAGTACTGATATTATCAAACAGAACTTATGATGTACAATATTTAGGATGTCAGGTATAAGGTTAAGAACATATTAATAGGAGCAGCAATGCCACGATTATCATGTACAACTATCTCACTATTAGCAAAGGTGCACATAGAATGGAGTTAACAATAAGTGTTGCGTACATAAAAAACATAGCATGACTAGCTACCTATGCAGTGTGGAGTGTGGACTGACCGAAAAAAACGTGCCTCAACTTATCTGTCTCTAACCAAAACAACACGAATCGAACAGAAATATTCAAATTGCTTCACATTCTCAGTAATCGAAACAGCTCGAATTTAGGTATTCCAGTAACTAAACACCACGCCAATTAGCAAACACAGGTAGAATAGAATCATCACAATTCACAAACAATCAAACAGCTAAACTAACAAACTCAGTGAATCGAATCTACTCCATAACATCATCAACTCAATTCCAATCTCAATTTCATCATAAAACGCACCAAACGACAATTTCATCAGATTTACGAAATTCGAAGCCAGGTTTGACTCAAAACAGCAGAATTCAGGCATATCACTGATATTTAGGCAACATAAACAGCACGGAGATTACAGCAACACACGTAAACAGTAATAGGGCAAATCATCGGAATGAAGTGCAATCGGTGAGAGATCGGAGTGAATTAGCTGCGATCTGAAGCTTCGCGTTGTTACGGAAGGAGATAACGTACCTTGAGTAGTCGGAGAAAGAGAGAGAGGGAGAGAGAGCAGGAGATTTTGCAGAGAGATGGATAATTTGAAATGGGATGAAGGTGGAGGAATTTATGGTCTGCGCGGGAAACTGTAGTGACGGAATCGAAATTTGGCGAATTTGAGTTTTCTAATTACCCGACCCGAAATCACCGACTTTAAACAGGGGCGGAGGCAGCATATGGCCAGGTGAGGCAAATGCCTTACCTGGATTTTCAGTTTGAAGTAAGTAGTATTGTACAATGTTTGCTATTCTCAACAATGTATCACGTGTTTCCTAATGGTCAACTTGTTGGTTTTAAAAGTATTCTTCCTTAACAACGGTCCAGGGTTCGATCCCATACTACCCACCTTTTTAGTGATTTTTTTTTTGATTTTTTTTATCAACACAAAATCATTTATGATCTATTTTATTACCTAGGTATG
>JAQRGC012285533.1:0-11517 GCA_028659135.1 Plantago lanceolata
GTATGTGACTAGGGTCCCATAATCTAGAGAGGAAACACTACAGCCACCACCACCATTTGTAATCTTATCCTCCAAAATCACATTCTGTATGTGTTTTTATGTGGAGCAAACAACTTCTAAAGGACAATACTTATTTTCTTACTGTTTCACTCAACCACTAAGCCATTAGTACATGATCATCAGATGATTTTAATGGCTAAAAACAGTTGAATCTTGATTCTTGAGGCCATTAGTTCTTTATACTAATGTTTCTTGAACAAGTTGCAGAGTTACAATGATGGCTCACTTGCATTCCTGTCATCTCTATGCTATCAGAGACTGTAACATCAGTTCCAAAAATGGTTTTAAAATCCCATCTTTGTTTAACAATGTCAGTAGCTTCAGCAGACAGACTACAGGATTGAAGAGAAGTAGAGGCCTTGTGCATTGCTGCAGTTCTACATCATCTACTGAGCAGCAAGTGAGCTTGGATGCTGGAGATTTTGACTTGAAGGAAGAGGACGAGGACGAGGATAAGAAGGTTCGAGACGGTTATCTGGTTAGCGACGATGGGAAATGGAATGTGAGGAGGATGGCTGAGGCAGAAGATGAAATGAGGGAAGTGGCATATGTTCAGGCTGAAGCGTTCCATGAGCCAGTGTTCCTGTTTGATGACATGTTCTTCGAGTTCTTTAAGGTAATTTGGTCTATTCTTGCAAATTTTCCTTTCCTTTAAGGCTATAGAAATTAGCATTCTCTCATTCAATTTGTACTGGATGCTACTCATAAGTACAATCAACAAGCATTCTGCATTCAGTAGCTTCAGTTAGTTTCAGTGACACATAGTATTCAGTAATGGAAAATTGGAAATAATACCGGTAACATAAAAAGTGGACAATTGCGATGGTTTCTGAATCTATTTGTTAGTTTTGTTATGCATCATGCAGGCTGAAGTGCTTTCAGGGCTTATTTACAGACTAAAGAACTCACCTCCAGACAGGTACTGCTGAGTGCTGATCATTACTTTACATGACCTATTTTTGGATATTTAGTCGATGAAGAACTGCCTGGTAACGAACATATACATTACCTGTACATATCAGGTATGCTTGTTTAGTTGCAGAGCCAAAGATTGATGCACATGAATCAGAGAAAGAGCTCGTTGGAGTAGTTGATGTAACCGTATTGCGAGATTACTCTGTTCTTAATCATCTGCCAGGGGCTCGAGAGTATCTTTACATATCCGGCATTGCTGTTTTAAACAAATACAGGTTCAGTTTATAGCAAAGTTAATCACTGTACTTTCTGTAATACTACAGAATGATAATTTGACAAAGCCATTTCAAAATTTCAATATGAATGACACAGGAGGCAGAAGGTAGGTACCGCATTGCTGAAAGCTTGTGATGTTCTTTCTGCTATTTGGGGTTTCGAGTATCTTGTCCTCAGAGCTTACGAAGATGATTATGGAGCGAGGAAACTGTACTCGAACGCTGGTTACAGAGTAGTTTCAGGTGATCCTCCTTGGACGACTTCCTGGATAGGGCGTAGGAGACGCATCGTGATGATTAAACGATCTCCTAACCTGCCATGATGTATCAATGTGTTCCGTATATGAAGCAAAAGCTGTAAATTACATGATTCAGAACAACTGTTAGTAACTTAGTAGGATCAGGGGTTTCAACAGAAAAGCAGAAGTTATATCCTCTCCTGAAATGATTTAACTGAATCACTAAAACAGCATACAAATTCAGTAAATATAATGAAATAACTAATGTATGTTTTCGAATGATCTGTACAAAGAAGAAATGTATTCTCAGTTTCTCACTTGATCTTACTCAGTAAACAGTTACACGCCAATATGGTAGTAATGATATACATTTGCTCGAACATACTAATTCATACTAGGTACATTTCAGATATAATTGACAATTTTATCTTCTCAATGCAATCTCTACACGTTAAATTATCTACGGTATGGAACGGGCTGGTGGCATACATTCATACACAATCACTGTCGATATGTAATGACATTTGCCACGAAGCTTATCAAATTAAGATAATGTGAAGCTTTTAGTATACCAAACTAACTTCTAACAGCCAAGGTGGTTGATTATGTCTAGAAAGATGGCAATACTGGTTCAGCAGTACTGGAGATAGACTGGGCTAGCGACTGCAACGAGGACTGTGAAGTTGATTGACCAATTTGCATGGTTGGCAATGATGCTGTTGAATATCTAATTGAGGATAAAACTGAAGATTCATAAGTGGAAGCTAGGCTGGTTGACAGTAAAGGAGTAGACTCTGATGCTGGCAGTTCAACAGCACTGTATGTTGGGTTGCGCTTGCAAACAGGACAGAATGGTCTCCCTGATGTTAGCCAGACATCGACACAAGTAGTATGGAATTCTGGGAAAATGAACAGGGAGTTAGTCCAGTAGAGAGGAGAAAATATAATATACTATGTAGTCAACTGCCCACACGAAAATTATGGATCATGAGTTCACGATGCGGAATTAATTGAACTAAGTTAAAGATATTCATTAGAACGAACCCATCTTATTCAGACAGGCAGAATAATGTTATGAAAGTTCTGTTACAATCTCACCCCTGCACCCACCAAATTCCACATACGAGCTCAAAAACATAATCAATATATTCGAGAATGAAAATTTACTTACTGTGATAGCATGGCAGAATTCTTAGCTTATCACCAGCATTATAGTCTTCAAGACAGATGGCACATGCTACTGAAGTACCATCACCCTCCAGATCGGCTGTAAATGTTTGGCTAGGCATAGCTTTTACCAAATAACTCATCCCATGGAACTCTGGTACATGTGGAGCTCGAGGGCTTTCATCTCTAATCCAAGGCCTTCTGACAAAGAAACAGGTAGCTAATACAATGTATAGGGCAACCAGTGAAACTAAAGAGATTACAAGCACAGACAACGGTAGATTCTGAATGTTTCGGAGTATCCATAGCTCCATATCAGTAGCAACACCAGCAGATTTTGCAAATTTGCACCGTTCAGTAGCGTTGGGATGGGAACAAAACCGCACCTAACTTTATAGCAGCAGAATTTCCAGACACTGTATGAACAAAATGTGATATTGATATTGTTTAGTTTCTTTTTTATTATGAGACGACAAAGAGCAGTAATCAGGCCCAAATAGCAATTCATAAATGCTTGCTTAAATATTTAAACAATAAAACAGTGGTGGTGCCCATGTTCATAGGCTCATAGCATTAACATCCTGATCTGAAGAAACTTCTACTGTTCTACACATAGTTTGCATATGGAAGAAATCAGAGATAATTATAGCCCATTAATACCTTTATCCCGATATTACAGTATGGTCACATGGGTACAAATACAGGTCATATATCGTTAAAAGGGAATCACATATCATTCGATGGATACATTACGGAGGCAACTTTAGAGTTTAGACCATAATAACAAACATAAGGATGTTTCATTCTTCAATTTAAAGTGATTTCCATAAGATAAATTCCTTTCTTCCATTCTGATGAAAAAAACGTTTCTTTCGGCCTTATTCATGCTAAAGGCAGAGTCCCAAAAACATGAAAATAGTACACCGCGGGATGAAAGTAGTATCAAAACATAACTAGATTGGAAAGAGTCACATTCTTTTTCCTATTAATTAAAGCATGACTTCCCATTCTTTTCTTACCAAAAAACAATACATCACGCAAGAAGTTTCCAAACAGAGGTTATATGTGCAGTATAGGCAATCCAGCAATATCATGTAAAGTCAAATTAAGTGTTCAAGCAAGAATTTCCAATCTCACAGCACCCATTCCATAGTTATGGGCTTATTGCATAAGAATAATGGGAAAACGCATTTGAAGTACGCAGTATGCAAAAGGATAAGAGCCACTTTCTGAAATCCACAACTTCCGGTTAAAGTAAACATGCATATATAACCAGGCCTGATCATGTACGTAGTAGAAGCAAATTCAAAATATGTGATCGATGCTACTTAAGAGTACACTAGATAAAACAAAGAATCAAATCCAGAAAATTGTATCAAATTTTTACAAAAGGATAAACACCTACTTGCGAGCAGATCATCATTTCCATTCCCGTAAACAATGTCTTCCCGAATTTCACCGAATTTCACTCTCCAAACTTTTATCCTCACACACAGCTTCACCCTCCCCTGTCTAACGTTCTGAATGAAGACGTATATAAATAACCTGCCAGAGAAATTAAAAATTAAAAATCCAGCACACAATACATGCTGTCCAAATTATAATACGACACCATACATAAACGTGGACATAAATGTTGAAACAGCTTCAGTTATACATTCTAGTTGAACCAAAAGATAATGTAAATAAATCAAGTCAAAGAATTAGCTCAAATCTCACATACTATTATGAAAATATAAAACCAGGAGAATGATTCACAGCAAGACATAAAACAAAATCATGCCCAAATTTAGAGTAAAAAGGTCCAAGATTTTGCATAAAACAAAAGGGAAATATAGTCGATGACAGAAAAGGAAATTCAGACTCACCAAGAATTGATGCTTTGTCATCAAAAGATAAAGCTCGGTTGTTGCCCATCACAATCACAACTACTAATCTGTAAAAGCTTCGATTACCCAGATGAAGAAGCAAAGAATTTCTTTCCAAGAATTTCCCAAAGCCCCTTTTTCTTTCTTCTAGGCGGAAACAAATAAACAAGAACACAGATATGGTTTTGGCCTTTGGGTCAAGGCTAGTATATTAGGAAAGTCCGGTTTTTTAAAGCATTCGATTTATTTAAAAATCACTTATAACAATATAACTAATTATAAAAAGTTGACTTTTCTAATGTATTTGGAAAATAAGTCTTTTATGAGACTTTAGCGAGTACAAATGGGTTAGTTTCCGAAAATTAGTTTCTCCTACCCAAATGGAAAATCAATATCATTTCTACATTGAACACTCTCTTCTAGTGTTGATTTTCCTATTATTCAGATTTTCATGAGACTTAGTACGTTCATCAATTTCATATATTCATCATATATTAGCTTGGAGATCAACCGATTTAATATAGATACGATATTCTCTATAATTTTACAATTATATCCTATGATATCACTGTCTAGACATTTGAGGTTATAATAAGTAGTTAAAGGATGGGTAATTGATTTGGGATGTTTGTAAGTATGTAGTAGGATTGGATATTGTGTGAAAACCGAGGTTTGATTTTGGTGGTTGTAGTATAATTTGATCGTATGAAGTTTTTTTGAAACGGCTAAATTTTTTATTAATAATGAAAAGAACGAGCATAAGTAATGCCCGAAACGATCACAAAGACAGCAAATCGAGACCTGAACCCAAACCAAGCAACAAACAAAGAAAGCTCCTGAACCTAAACCTCATAAACCTAGACCTGAATCTCCTAAAACTCTTGAATCTTCTGAACCTGTGAACCGCTTAAACCTCTTAAACCTCTTAAACTTGAATCTCCTAAACCTCTTTAACGTTTTGAACCCAAACCTCTTAAACCTCCTGAACCAGAACCTTTTCCAACCTCCTGAAGTTAGACCTTAGGAAATTAGTATGAATTATTAGTATTTTTAGTCTTAATTTAAGTATTTGGAAAGTTAAAATTAATAAAATTAAATGAGTATGAATTATGAAGTACTACAATATTTTATATCACTATTGCACATTAAATGGAAAGTTAATACATATAAAATTGAAATTTGACTGTAAAATTTATGTAATTAGTAAAACGTAATAAAATTGATTATATACTGGATCGAGAATATATTAGGTGATTGTAATGAAGTTAAATATGTTACTCCCCCCATCTATATTTATCTGTCGTTCTCATAATTCTACTCTTTATAAAATATCTGTCGTTCCATAGTATTAGGATATACTTTATTGTTTTTGTCTTGAAAATCAGCTACTTTTGTTAGAATGCTTGCTTTCCGTTGGCTATCACAAAGGTGAGCTATGCAAAGTCAGTTTCTTTTGTATCCTTCCCATACCATAATTATACTTCTTAAAATCTGTGAGGATTACAAAACGACAATTAAACAAGACTGGATGGAGTATAAGTGTACTAAATTCTGACGTGTCAGGTTAACCATCCAATTATCATCCCCGGTCGTTCATGGATATCCGTCAGATTGTTAATGGGACTATTCGGTCTAGTTTTGTGGAAGGGGTTGAATGATTCATTGGATTTGCATTGACATATACTAATTGTTTGAGCAAGGGGTTGATGAAGTGCCCTTACACCTTAACATTGTATTCCAACATGATTGTATGTCCAACTAATATACCACGATACTTGTTTTGGGTGCATGCCAAGATTCGAAGCATGATGAATTATAAATTCGTATCCTATAGACCTCGACATTCCTATAAGTCTTCAACCATAGAACTCCCTACACCCAGGATGGCAATGGATGTGTGGGATGCATTTTATGATGATGCATTGAATTAATCTACAAGTAAGTAACTTGTATTGTATGGATTGTGTGGATTTGGAAATCTTTTTTTGGAGTATTTGTGAACCTACTAATTTTCGCTAGTGTGTAATTTCATTCGGATGTTCTCAGATCTTTACTTCTCCGTTCTTGTACATGTAACAATTTTGAGTTTTGATTGGACACGTTTGAAATGAAATAATATGAAATCTTTGATCCATATGTTTGCATTACCTTTTGTGATAGTTGTTTTATCTCTTCTTGTTTATATCGATGCACATCCCTTCATGTTAAGTCAATTTGGTGGAGGATCGGTTATTTACTCATTGCCTTCATTTACATATGCCGCGTATATGGGGAGTAGTAATGTAAAGCTTTCGTCATTTTTTTTTTTGAAACGGCAAAATTAAATTAATTACGAAATCCGGAGCATAAGCAATGCTCAAAGTGTTACAATACACCAATACATGAATGGAGATAGATGAAACCGGAAGGAGGGAAGAGTAAGAGAGCTTCCAAGAAAATTCGAGGGCCAACTTTCACCCCAAGCATTTTCTTACAAGCTACCACTCTTCAAAAATACCCAGACCAACCCCCAACCTAACAAATCAACAAATGCTATCTAAAAGATTCGAGCCCACCAACTTGCTAGACCAACTAATGAAGTGACCGTTTTGATGCCGATCCCAGGCTCCACGACCTCTTTGGCACCCTCGTGCTCTTCAACTCACGACCACCACACTTTAAATCGTCCACGAGAACGATCCCGAGAGCTTCCCTACCCATTCACCAAAAGTAGCCAACAAACCCGCTAGACACAAAACACCAATTGTCACACTCCTCCACTCTATGCCCAAAGGAGTGCACTAGGTAAGTTCTAAAAATAGGAACAACCAAATGTCCATCAAACGCCAAGTACCATACTTGTTAATGCGGGATGGCTTGTAAGGGTTCCCATCGAGTACTCGGCCCCATGCAAATCAATCGACAAGTAGCAAGTAATTGAAAGTGCAATCAAAGGATAATGCGCTAATGGTTAATCTTGGAGAAGGCAATTTAAGGCCCGACCGCAATCGGATCCCCTAACCCAAGTAGACCCGAAGTCCTCCAAGATTTTACTACTAACTCGAGGTTAGTATACTTGGATTGACACCCGAGAAGAGAAAAAACTCCTTCACGGGTCACTTACCCTTAAGAGAATCGAAGGAGAAGGTGCAACCCGCGTCCTTTAGAGCCCCAAACCTGCCAAACCAAAAAGAAAGGTGGTAGCCCGATATGGGCCCAAACCAGAAAACCAATTTTCAGACCACCATCGAAATTTCAGAAAACGTTAGGGGAAAAATCGGCCCATTCGGCCCAGTGGGAGTAAGCCCACAAAAGCACCAAACAAGCCAACTAAATCAATATTTAAGTCCACACCACCATCAGATTTTGTAAGTAATTCCAAGATTCTCCACTCAACTATCTATTGCCCCTTTCACAACACTTAAATTCCAAAATGCCACCGCCCCTTTAAAAACCAAATGCTAGGCAGTGAGCTCCAGAGGTGAGCTTTGTTTTTACAAGAAACAGGGCACCTACACTGTCGCGTCCCCTGTTACTTCTCTTCACCACTAAACCAAAAATCTTCCTTCCATCACCACCCCTTAATTCAAGTTACACCACACACCTTTGAAAATTACAAATCCACGACCCAAAATTCTCGTCCGGTTTCCTATCCCCTCCACTAATATGCCAAAGCCACGATTGCACCTTTACTTTATCTACTAGAGCTTCACTTTTCAACTCTTCACCTCTAAATCTAATGGCATTCCGATTTTTCCACAATTCCCAAACTACTCCCCTCCAAATCATCGCACCTTTCTTCTTTTTATTCGAAGCAAGCGGGTCAACAAAGCTAAGAAGGAAGTCGCCCAAATTGCCATGTCTCGACCCACCCAAACCAATCCAATTTTCAACAAGGAGCCAAACCTCTCTAGCAAAGTTACAATCCCTTACCAAATGTAGTACATTCTTGTCCTCCACCCCACGCACCTTGCATACAAGATCACTTGCAACAAAATGAATATTGCGTTTGACAAGGTTGTTTGTAGTCGGCACACGGTCGAGAAGTAGTTTCCAAGTGAAGGCTTTCACTTTTAATGGGTCCGACCCATCCCAAACCAATTCCAACCAATCTTCGAAGTTCCTCACCGATTCCATGTGGAGTGGTTTGAACACACTATATCCTTCCTTAGTGGTGTAAGTATCTAAGTTCACCCCCTCCCAAGTCCACCCATCACCCGAATTTGCTCTACATCTCACATTACCAATAGAAAATTCGAGTTGTTTTACTAACTCTTTTTCCCAAGCAAAAAGGGCGCGTCTCCAATTCCACGAGAAAGTACTCTCCCCGGTCTCCTCCCCAACTCTCTCTTTCACACTACATAAGTTTTCCGAATCCAACCTATGTAGTCTAGGAAAAATGTCCTTTAAAAGCTTCCCTTCCTTCAACCACGGATCTTCCCAAAAAGCCACACTACTTCCGTCCCCAACGGTTCTCTTCACCTTTGATAAGAAGACATCTTGTGAACCCACTTTCTTTATTAAATCTCGCCACCAAGCGGACCAACAACTCTTCGGCCGACCCCCACTCTTTGACTCATGGATGCTTCCCAAAAGACTTCCATACTTTGAATGAAGTACCTTAATCCAAAGGGCATCTCCACCTTCACATAACCTCCAAGCCCATTTACCCACAAGTGCAAGATTAAAAGCCTTTAGGTTCTTAACACCAAGACCCCCTTCCTCTTTTGAACGACAAACCACCTCCCACTTCACCCAAGGTATTTTCGACCTACCACTCTCCTTGTTGAAGCCCCATAGGAATTTTCTTTGGATTCTTTCCATCTCAATCAAGACACACTCGGGGGCCACAAAGAGTGACAAGAAGTAGACGGGCATGGAAGCAAGAACCGAGTTAAGTAGAACAATTCTTCCTCCAAAAGAGAGTTGCTTATTTTCCATAGCCCCCAACCTTGCTTTCAATTTATCTAAGACCACTTGCCAAGTCCCTTTCCGGCTAGAATAGGCACCCACCGGGAGGCCCAAGTACGAAATAGGGAGATCTCCAACCTCACAACCCAAGAACTTTGCCCATTGAAGTACCCTAGGATGCTCCACTCCCACTCCCAACAAGCAACTCTTGTTGAAATTTATCTTTAGCCCGGAGAATAGCTCGAAACATCTAAGGATACTCTTAAGGACCAACACGGTGTCATCACTCGCCTCCCCAAAGAATAGGGTATCATCCGCAAATTGTAAATGCGACACCTCAACACTCTCTTTACCCACCAAAACCGGTTTATACATCTTTGACACACAAGCTTTGTGTACCATACGACTCAACCCTTCCGCCACGAGAATGTAAAGGAAAGGGGAAAGCGGATCACCTTGTCTAAGACCCCTAAGGGGTTTGAATTCCCTAGAGGGGCTTCCATTAACAAGCACCAAGATCCAAGCGGAAGAGACACACTCTTTGATCCAACCAGGCCACTTTATTCCAAACCCGGTTAGCTCAAGCATCTCATCAAGAAAATCCCAACAAACCGTATCATACGCCTTTTCGAAGTCCACCTTAAAAAGAAACATGGCTTTTCTCTTCTTTTTAGCTTCCACCACCACCTCATTAGCAATTATGACCCCATCAATAATGTTCCTACCTCCCACAAAAGTCGATTGGTTGGAGGAGACGACATCATGGATCACAAAGGCAAGTCTATTTGCAAGAAGTTTTGCCACGATCTTATAAACCCCATTGATAAGAGAAATAGGCCTATACTCCCCAAGCCCCAAAGGATTCTTCTTCTTAGGAATTAAGGCGATGAAGGAATTGTTAAAGCCTCTAGAGAACTTCCCATTGGAGTAGAATTCATTGCAAACTCGCACCACATCCGACTTAATAAGATCCCAAAAGCTCCTAAAAAACTGAAAATTGAACCCATCCGGTCCCGGACTCTTATCAAGCCCACAATCCCAAACCGCCCTTTTTATCTCATCTTCCTCAAAAGGCCTTTCAATCCACACTCTCTTGTCCGAAGATAATGAAGGGCCCGAAAGGCCTTTAGCCTTCACCCTTGCTTTAAGAGAAGTCGAGTAGAGCTTTTCAAAGTGGGAGGCACAACACTCCTTTATATATAGCACTCACCTCCTCCACCCACCTTCCATCCACGCTAATACCTTTCAACTCATTTAAGGCCCCTCTCTTATTCACACTTGCATGGAAGAAACTAGTGTTTGCATTACCCTCTTTAAGTCTCTAGTTTGGCAAGAAAGTTTGGTGGAGTGGAGATTACCTCCATTTTCTTGTCCGAAATTGCTAACTCATCCAAAGCCCCTTCTATCTTCAAGCCCAACTTATCAAAATGAGAGAAATGCCACTCCTTGAGCTTTACCCTGAGTCTTTTGAGTTTTTCCATGACCACATAGCTCCCCCACCCCTTTACATGGGTGTTTAGCCACTCCTCCTCAACCAACTTTCCAAAATCATTATGCTTTAACCACCCTCCTAGAAACTTGAAAGGTCTAGGCCCCCAATCCCTATGATCAATCGTGAGTCTTAAAACCACATGGTCGGACACACTTCGCTTCAAGCCCAGTAAAGAAGGTTTGCCCCACTTTCCAATCCACTCATTTGAGAGAACACTAAAGATTTCGTCATGAATGCGAAAAGAAGCATTCCGAAGCACAAGATAAGAGAACACTTAGATTTTGAAACTGGGTTGTAGCGCTTGGATTCATTTTGCTATCTATGTTACTCCAACAAGGAAACTGTATTGGTTCCAGGGAGTTATCACTTATCACAGCAATCTGTCATAACCAGACGAAATGAGATTACTACACATTGACATTGAAAACATAACATTTTGCGGTTCAGCTATCATCTCTATGTTTCCTGTTTATTCATGATCTTCATTCTTGAGATTTTCATTCCGAGACTGTTGAGGTTGCAACAACACTGATCAAAGTTTACCTATCACAAAGCTCACAATAACAACTAAACCACCAAGACACAGCTGCACCAACACGAACACACACAGC
>JAQRGC012285534.1:0-11896 GCA_028659135.1 Plantago lanceolata
GTCTCGGAATGAAAATCTCAAGAATGAAGATCATGAATAAACAGGAAACATAGAGATGATAGCTGAACCGCAAAATGTTATGTTTTCAATGTCAATGTGTAGTAATCTCATTTCGTCTGGTTATGACAGATTGCTGTGATAAGTGATAACTCCCTGGAACCAATACAGTTTCCTTGTTGGAGTAACATAGATAGCAAAATGAATCCAAGCGCTACAACCCAGTTTCAAAATCTAAGTGTTCTCTTATCTTGTGCTTCGGAATGCTTCTTTTCGCATTCATGACGAAATCTTTAGTGTTCTCTCAAATGAGTGGATTGGAAAGTGGGGCAAACCTTCTTTACTGGGCTTGAAGCGAAGTGTGTCCGACCATGTGGTTTTAAGACTCACGATTGATCATAGGGATTGGGGGCCTAGACCTTTCAAGTTTCTAGGAGGGTGGTTAAAGCATAATGATTTTGGAAAGTTGGTTGAGGAGGAGTGGCTAAACACCCATGTAAAGGGGTGGGGGAGCTATGTGGTCATGGAAAAACTCAAAAGACTCAGGGTAAAGCTCAAGGAGTGGCATTTCTCTCATTTTGATAAGTTGGGCTTGAAGATAGAAGGGGCTTTGGATGAGTTAGCAATTTCGGACAAGAAAATGGAGGTAATCTCCACTCCACCAAACTTTCTTGCCAAACTAGAGACTTAAAGAGGGTAATGCAAACACTAGTTTCTTCCATGCAAGTGTGAATAAGAGAGGGGCCTTAAATGAGTTGAAAGGTATTAGCGTGGATGGAAGGTGGGTGGAGGAGGTGAGTGCTATATATAAAGGAGTGTTGTGCCTCCCACTTTGAAAAGCTCTACTCGACTTCTCTTAAAGCAAGGGTGAAGGCTAAAGGCCTTTCGGGCCCTTCATTATCTTCGGACAAGAGAGTGTGGATTGAAAGGCCTTTTGAGGAAGATGAGATAAAAAGGGCGGTTTGGGATTGTGGGCTTGATAAGAGTCCGGGACCGGATGGGTTCAATTTTCAGTTTTTTAGGAGCTTTTGGGATCTTATTAAGTCGGATGTGGTGCGAGTTTGCAATGAATTCTACTCCAATGGGAAGTTCTCTAGAGGCTTTAACAATTCCTTCATCGCCTTAATTCCTAAGAAGAAGAATCCTTTGGGGCTTGGGGAGTATAGGCCTATTTCTCTTATCAATGGGGTTTATAAGATCGTGGCAAAACTTCTTGCAAATAGACTTGCCTTTGTGATCCATGATGTCGTCTCCTCCAACCAATCGACTTTTGTGGGAGGTAGGAACATTATTGATGGGGTCATAATTGCTAATGAGGTGGTGGTGGAAGCTAAAAAGAAGAGAAAAGCCATGTTTCTTTTTAAGGTGGACTTCGAAAAGGCGTATGATACGGTTTGTTGGGATTTTCTTGATGAGATGCTTGAGCTAACCGGGTTTGGAATAAAGTGGCCTGGTTGGATCAAAGAGTGTGTCTCTTCCGCTTGGATCTTGGTGCTTGTTAATGGAAGCCCCTCTAGGGAATTCAAACCCCTTAGGGGTCTTAGACAAGGTGATCCGCTTTCCCCTTTCCTTTACATTCTCGTGGCGGAAGGGTTGAGTCGTATGGTACACAAAGCTTGTGTGTCAAAGATGTATAAACCGGTTTTGGTGGGTAAAGAGAGTGTTGAGGTGTCGCATTTACAATTTGCGGATGATACCCTATTCTTTGGGGAGGCGAGTGATGACACCGTGTTGGTCCTTAAGAGTATCCTTAGATGTTTCGAGCTATTCTCCGGGCTAAAGATAAATTTCAACAAGAGTTGCTTGTTGGGAGTGGGAGTGGAGCATCCTAGGGTACTTCAATGGGCAAAGTTCTTGGGTTGTGAGGTTGGAGATCTCCCTATTTCGTACTTGGGCCTCCCGGTGGGTGCCTATTCTAGCCGGAAAGGGACTTGGCAAGTGGTCTTAGATAAATTGAAAGCAAGGTTGGGGGCTATGGAAAATAAGCAACTCTCTTTTGGAGGAAGAATTGTTCTACTTAACTCGGTTCTTGCTTCCATGCCCGTCTACTTCTTGTCACTCTTTGTGGCCCCCGAGTGTGTCTTGATTGAGATGGAAAGAATCCAAAGAAAATTCCTATGGGGCTTCAACAAGGAGAGTGGTAGGTCGAAAATACCTTGGGTGAAGTGGGAGGTGGTTTGTCGTTCAAAAGAGGAAGGGGGTCTTGGTGTTAAGAACCTAAAGGCTTTTAATCTTGCACTTGTGGGTAAATGGGCTTGGAGGTTATGTGAAGGTGGAGATGCCCTTTGGATTAAGGTACTTCATTCAAAGTATGGAAGTCTTTTGGGAAGCATCCATGAGTCAAAGAGTGGGGGTCGGCCGAAGAGTTGTTGGTCCGCTTGGTGGCGAGATTTAATAAAGAAAGTGGGTTCACAAGATGTCTTCTTATCAAAGGTGAAGAGAACCGTTGGGGACGGAAGTAGTGTGGCTTTTTGGGAAGATCCGTGGTTGAAGGAAGGGAAGCTTTTAAAGGACATTTTTCCTAGACTACATAGGTTGGATTCGGAAAACTTATGTAGTGTGAAAGAGAGAGTTGGGGAGGAGACCGGGGAGAGTACTTTCTCGTGGAATTGGAGACGCGCCCTTTTTGCTTGGGAAAAAGAGTTAGTAAAACAACTCGAATTTTCTATTGGTAATGTGAGATGTAGAGCAAATTCGGGTGATGGGTGGACTTGGGAGGGGGTGAACTTAGATACTTACACCACTAAGGAAGGATATAGTGTGTTCAAACCACTCCACATGGAATCGGTGAGGAACTTCGAAGATTGGTTGGAATTGGTTTGGGATGGGTCGGACCCATTAAAAGTGAAAGCCTTCACTTGGAAACTACTTCTCGACCGTGTGCCGACTACAAACAACCTTGTCAAACGCAATATTCATTTTGTTGCAAGTGATCTTGTATGCAAGGTGCGTGGGGTGGAGGACAAGAATGTACTACATTTGGTAAGGGATTGTAACTTTGCTAGAGAGGTTTGGCTCCTTGTTGAAAATTGGATTGGTTTGGGTGGGTCGAGACATGGCAATTTGGGCGACTTCCTTCTTAGCTTTGTTGACCCGCTTGCTTCGAATAAAAAGAAGAAAGGTGCGATGATTTGGAGGGGAGTAGTTTGGGAATTGTGGAAAAATCGGAATGCCATTAGATTTAGAGGTGAAGAGTTGAAAAGTGAAGCTCTAGTAGATAAAGTAAAGGTGCAATCGTGGCTTTGGCATATTAGTGGAGGGGATAGGAAACCGGACGAGAATTTTGGGTCGTGGATTTGTAATTTTCAAAGGTGTGTGGTGTAACTTGAATTAAGGGGTGGTGATGGAAGGAAGATTTTTGGTTTAGTGGTGAAGAGAAGTAACAGGGGACGCGACAGTGTAGGTGCCCTGTTTCTTGTAAAAACAAAGCTCACCTCTGGAGCTCACTGCCTAGCATTTGGTTTTTAAAGGGGCGGTGGCATTTTGGAATTTAAGTGTTGTGAAAGGGGCAATAGATAGTTGAGTGGAGAATCTTGGAATTACTTACAAAATCTGATGGTGGTGTGGACTTAAATATTGATTTAGTTGGCTTGTTTGGTGCTTTTGTGGGCTTACTCCCACTGGGCCGAATGGGCCGATTTTTCCCCTAACGTTTTCTGAAATTTCGATGGTGGTCTGAAAATTGGTTTTCTGGTTTGGGCCCATATCGGGCTACCACCTTTCTTTTTGGTTTGGCAGGTTTGGGGCTCTAAAGGACGCGGGTTGCACCTTCTCCTTCGATTCTCTTAAGGGTAAGTGACCCGTGAAGGAGTTTTTTCTCTTCTCGGGTGTCAATCCAAGTATACTAACCTCGAGTTAGTAGTAAAATCTTGGAGGACTTCGGGTCTACTTGGGTTAGGGGATCCGATTGCGGTCGGGCCTTAAATTGCCTTCTCCAAGATTAACCATTAGCGCATTATCCTTTGATTGCACTTTCAATTACTTGCTACTTGTCGATTGATTTGCATGGGGCCGAGTACTCGATGGGAACCCTTACAAGCCATCCCGCATTAACAAGTATGGTACTTGGCGTTTGATGGACATTTGGTTGTTCCTATTTTTAGAACTTACCTAGTGCACTCCTTTGGGCATAGAGTGGAGGAGTGTGACAATTGGTGTTTTGTGTCTAGCGGGTTTGTTGGCTACTTTTGGTGAATGGGTAGGGAAGCTCTCGGGATCGTTCTCGTGGACGATTTAAAGTGTGGTGGTCGTGAGTTGAAGAGCACGAGGGTGCCAAAGAGGTCGTGGAGCCTGGGATCGGCATCAAAACGGTCACTTCATTAGTTGGTCTAGCAAGTTGGTGGGCTCGAATCTTTTAGATAGCATTTGTTGATTTGTTAGGTTGGGGGTTGGTCTGGGTATTTTTGAAGAGTGGTAGCTTGTAAGAAAATGCTTGGGGTGAAAGTTGGCCCTCGAATTTTCTTGGAAGCTCTCTTACTCTTCCCTCCTTCCGGTTTCATCTATCTCCATTCATGTATTGGTGTATTGTAACACTTTGAGCATTGCTTATGCTCCGGATTTCGTAATTAATTTAATTTTGCCGTTTCAAAAAAAAAAATGACGAAAGCTTTACATTACTACTCCCCATATACGCGGCATATGTAAATGAAGGCAATGAGTAAATAACCGATCCTCCACCAAATTGACTTAACATGAAGGGATGTGCATCGATATAAACAAGAAGAGATAAAACAACTATCACAAAAGGTAATGCAAACATATGGATCAAAGATTTCATATTATTTCATTTCAAACGTGTCCAATCAAAACTCAAAATTGTTACATGTACAAGAACGGAGAAGTAAAGATCTGAGAACATCCGAATGAAATTACACACTAGCGAAAATTAGTAGGTTCACAAATACTCCAAAAAAAGATTTCCAAATCCACACAATCCATACAATACAAGTTACTTACTTGTAGATTAATTCAATGCATCATCATAAAATGCATCCCACACATCCATTGCCATCCTGGGTGTAGGGAGTTCTATGGTTGAAGACTTATAGGAATGTCGAGGTCTATAGGATACGAATTTATAATTCATCATGCTTCGAATCTTGGCATGCACCCAAAACAAGTATCGTGGTATATTAGTTGGACATACAATCATGTTGGAATACAATGTTAAGGTGTAAGGGCACTTCATCAACCCCTTGCTCAAACAATTAGTATATGTCAATGCAAATCCAATGAATCATTCAACCCCTTCCACAAAACTAGACCGAATAGTCCCATTAACAATCTGACGGATATCCATGAACGACCGGGGATGATAATTGGATGGTTAACCTGACACGTCAGAATTTAGTACACTTATACTCCATCCAGTCTTGTTTAATTGTCGTTTTGTAATCCTCACAGATTTTAAGAAGTATAATTATGGTATGGGAAGGATACAAAAGAAACTGACTTTGCATAGCTCACCTTTGTGATAGCCAACGGAAAGCAAGCATTCTAACAAAAGTAGCTGATTTTCAAGACAAAAACAATAAAGTATATCCTAATACTATGGAACGACAGATATTTTATAAAGAGTAGAATTATGAGAACGACAGATAAATATAGATGGGGGGAGTAACATATTTAACTTCATTACAATCACCTAATATATTCTCGATCCAGTATATAATCAATTTTATTACGTTTTACTAATTACATAAATTTTACAGTCAAATTTCAATTTTATATGTATTAACTTTCCATTTAATGTGCAATAGTGATATAAAATATTGTAGTACTTCATAATTCATACTCATTTAATTTTATTAATTTTAACTTTCCAAATACTTAAATTAAGACTAAAAATACTAATAATTCATACTAATTTCCTAAGGTCTAACTTCAGGAGGTTGGAAAAGGTTCTGGTTCAGGAGGTTTAAGAGGTTTGGGTTCAAAACGTTAAAGAGGTTTAGGAGATTCAAGTTTAAGAGGTTTAAGAGGTTTAAGCGGTTCACAGGTTCAGAAGATTCAAGAGTTTTAGGAGATTCAGGTCTAGGTTTATGAGGTTTAGGTTCAGGAGCTTTCTTTGTTTGTTGCTTGGTTTGGGTTCAGGTCTCGATTTGCTGTCTTTGTGATCGTTTCGGGCATTACTTATGCTCGTTCTTTTCATTATTAATAAAAAATTTAGCCGTTTCAAAAAAACTTCATACGATCAAATTATACTACAACCACCAAAATCAAACCTCGGTTTTCACACAATATCCAATCCTACTACATACTTACAAACATCCCAAATCAATTACCCATCCTTTAACTACTTATTATAACCTCAAATGTCTAGACAGTGATATCATAGGATATAATTGTAAAATTATAGAGAATATCGTATCTATATTAAATCGGTTGATCTCCAAGCTAATATATGATGAATATATGAAATTGATGAACGTACTAAGTCTCATGAAAATCTGAATAATAGGAAAATCAACACTAGAAGAGAGTGTTCAATGTAGAAATGATATTGATTTTCCATTTGGGTAGGAGAAACTAATTTTCGGAAACTAACCCATTTGTACTCGCTAAAGTCTCATAAAAGACTTATTTTCCAAATACATTAGAAAAGTCAACTTTTTATAATTAGTTATATTGTTATAAGTGATTTTTAAATAAATCGAATGCTTTAAAAAACCGGACTTTCCTAATATACTAGCCTTGACCCAAAGGCCAAAACCATATCTGTGTTCTTGTTTATTTGTTTCCGCCTAGAAGAAAGAAAAAGGGGCTTTGGGAAATTCTTGGAAAGAAATTCTTTGCTTCTTCATCTGGGTAATCGAAGCTTTTACAGATTAGTAGTTGTGATTGTGATGGGCAACAACCGAGCTTTATCTTTTGATGACAAAGCATCAATTCTTGGTGAGTCTGAATTTCCTTTTCTGTCATCGACTATATTTCCCTTTTGTTTTATGCAAAATCTTGGACCTTTTTACTCTAAATTTGGGCATGATTTTGTTTTATGTCTTGCTGTGAATCATTCTCCTGGTTTTATATTTTCATAATAGTATGTGAGATTTGAGCTAATTCTTTGACTTGATTTATTTACATTATCTTTTGGTTCAACTAGAATGTATAACTGAAGCTGTTTCAACATTTATGTCCACGTTTATGTATGGTGTCGTATTATAATTTGGACAGCATGTATTGTGTGCTGGATTTTTAATTTTTAATTTCTCTGGCAGGTTATTTATATACGTCTTCATTCAGAACGTTAGACAGGGGAGGGTGAAGCTGTGTGTGAGGATAAAAGTTTGGAGAGTGAAATTCGGTGAAATTCGGGAAGACATTGTTTACGGGAATGGAAATGATGATCTGCTCGCAAGTAGGTGTTTATCCTTTTGTAAAAATTTGATACAATTTTCTGGATTTGATTCTTTGTTTTATCTAGTGTACTCTTAAGTAGCATCGATCACATATTTTGAATTTGCTTCTACTACGTACATGATCAGGCCTGGTTATATATGCATGTTTACTTTAACCGGAAGTTGTGGATTTCAGAAAGTGGCTCTTATCCTTTTGCATACTGCGTACTTCAAATGCGTTTTCCCATTATTCTTATGCAATAAGCCCATAACTATGGAATGGGTGCTGTGAGATTGGAAATTCTTGCTTGAACACTTAATTTGACTTTACATGATATTGCTGGATTGCCTATACTGCACATATAACCTCTGTTTGGAAACTTCTTGCGTGATGTATTGTTTTTTGGTAAGAAAAGAATGGGAAGTCATGCTTTAATTAATAGGAAAAAGAATGTGACTCTTTCCAATCTAGTTATGTTTTGATACTACTTTCATCCCGCGGTGTACTATTTTCATGTTTTTGGGACTCTGCCTTTAGCATGAATAAGGCCGAAAGAAACGTTTTTTTCATCAGAATGGAAGAAAGGAATTTATCTTATGGAAATCACTTTAAATTGAAGAATGAAACATCCTTATGTTTGTTATTATGGTCTAAACTCTAAAGTTGCCTCCGTAATGTATCCATCGAATGATATGTGATTCCCTTTTAACGATATATGACCTGTATTTGTACCCATGTGACCATACTGTAATATCGGGATAAAGGTATTAATGGGCTATAATTATCTCTGATTTCTTCCATATGCAAACTATGTGTAGAACAGTAGAAGTTTCTTCAGATCAGGATGTTAATGCTATGAGCCTATGAACATGGGCACCACCACTGTTTTATTGTTTAAATATTTAAGCAAGCATTTATGAATTGCTATTTGGGCCTGATTACTGCTCTTTGTCGTCTCATAATAAAAAAGAAACTAAACAATATCAATATCACATTTTGTTCATACAGTGTCTGGAAATTCTGCTGCTATAAAGTTAGGTGCGGTTTTGTTCCCATCCCAACGCTACTGAACGGTGCAAATTTGCAAAATCTGCTGGTGTTGCTACTGATATGGAGCTATGGATACTCCGAAACATTCAGAATCTACCGTTGTCTGTGCTTGTAATCTCTTTAGTTTCACTGGTTGCCCTATACATTGTATTAGCTACCTGTTTCTTTGTCAGAAGGCCTTGGATTAGAGATGAAAGCCCTCGAGCTCCACATGTACCAGAGTTCCATGGGATGAGTTATTTGGTAAAAGCTATGCCTAGCCAAACATTTACAGCCGATCTGGAGGGTGATGGTACTTCAGTAGCATGTGCCATCTGTCTTGAAGACTATAATGCTGGTGATAAGCTAAGAATTCTGCCATGCTATCACAGTAAGTAAATTTTCATTCTCGAATATATTGATTATGTTTTTGAGCTCGTATGTGGAATTTGGTGGGTGCAGGGGTGAGATTGTAACAGAACTTTCATAACATTATTCTGCCTGTCTGAATAAGATGGGTTCGTTCTAATGAATATCTTTAACTTAGTTCAATTAATTCCGCATCGTGAACTCATGATCCATAATTTTCGTGTGGGCAGTTGACTACATAGTATATTATATTTTCTCCTCTCTACTGGACTAACTCCCTGTTCATTTTCCCAGAATTCCATACTACTTGTGTCGATGTCTGGCTAACATCAGGGAGACCATTCTGTCCTGTTTGCAAGCGCAACCCAACATACAGTGCTGTTGAACTGCCAGCATCAGAGTCTACTCCTTTACTGTCAACCAGCCTAGCTTCCACTTATGAATCTTCAGTTTTATCCTCAATTAGATATTCAACAGCATCATTGCCAACCATGCAAATTGGTCAATCAACTTCACAGTCCTCGTTGCAGTCGCTAGCCCAGTCTATCTCCAGTACTGCTGAACCAGTATTGCCATCTTTCTAGACATAATCAACCACCTTGGCTGTTAGAAGTTAGTTTGGTATACTAAAAGCTTCACATTATCTTAATTTGATAAGCTTCGTGGCAAATGTCATTACATATCGACAGTGATTGTGTATGAATGTATGCCACCAGCCCGTTCCATACCGTAGATAATTTAACGTGTAGAGATTGCATTGAGAAGATAAAATTGTCAATTATATCTGAAATGTACCTAGTATGAATTAGTATGTTCGAGCAAATGTATATCATTACTACCATATTGGCGTGTAACTGTTTACTGAGTAAGATCAAGTGAGAAACTGAGAATACATTTCTTCTTTGTACAGATCATTCGAAAACATACATTAGTTATTTCATTATATTTACTGAATTTGTATGCTGTTTTAGTGATTCAGTTAAATCATTTCAGGAGAGGATATAACTTCTGCTTTTCTGTTGAAACCCCTGATCCTACTAAGTTACTAACAGTTGTTCTGAATCATGTAATTTACAGCTTTTGCTTCATATACGGAACACATTGATACATCATGGCAGGTTAGGAGATCGTTTAATCATCACGATGCGTCTCCTACGCCCTATCCAGGAAGTCGTCCAAGGAGGATCACCTGAAACTACTCTGTAACCAGCGTTCGAGTACAGTTTCCTCGCTCCATAATCATCTTCGTAAGCTCTGAGGACAAGATACTCGAAACCCCAAATAGCAGAAAGAACATCACAAGCTTTCAGCAATGCGGTACCTACCTTCTGCCTCCTGTGTCATTCATATTGAAATTTTGAAATGGCTTTGTCAAATTATCATTCTGTAGTATTACAGAAAGTACAGTGATTAACTTTGCTATAAACTGAACCTGTATTTGTTTAAAACAGCAATGCCGGATATGTAAAGATACTCTCGAGCCCCTGGCAGATGATTAAGAACAGAGTAATCTCGCAATACGGTTACATCAACTACTCCAACGAGCTCTTTCTCTGATTCATGTGCATCAATCTTTGGCTCTGCAACTAAACAAGCATACCTGATATGTACAGGTAATGTATATGTTCGTTACCAGGCAGTTCTTCATCGACTAAATATCCAAAAATAGGTCATGTAAAGTAATGATCAGCACTCAGCAGTACCTGTCTGGAGGTGAGTTCTTTAGTCTGTAAATAAGCCCTGAAAGCACTTCAGCCTGCATGATGCATAACAAAACTAACAAATAGATTCAGAAACCATCGCAATTGTCCACTTTTTATGTTACCGGTATTATTTCCAATTTTCCATTACTGAATACTATGTGTCACTGAAACTAACTGAAGCTACTGAATGCAGAATGCTTGTTGATTGTACTTATGAGTAGCATCCAGTACAAATTGAATGAGAGAATGCTAATTTCTATAGCCTTAAAGGAAAGGAAAATTTGCAAGAATAGACCAAATTACCTTAAAGAACTCGAAGAACATGTCATCAAACAGGAACACTGGCTCATGGAACGCTTCAGCCTGAACATATGCCACTTCCCTCATTTCATCTTCTGCCTCAGCCATCCTCCTCACATTCCATTTCCCATCGTCGCTAACCAGATAACCGTCTCGAACCTTCTTATCCTCGTCCTCGTCCTCTTCCTTCAAGTCAAAATCTCCAGCATCCAAGCTCACTTGCTGCTCAGTAGATGATGTAGAACTGCAGCAATGCACAAGGCCTCTACTTCTCTTCAATCCTGTAGTCTGTCTGCTGAAGCTACTGACATTGTTAAACAAAGATGGGATTTTAAAACCATTTTTGGAACTGATGTTACAGTCTCTGATAGCATAGAGATGACAGGAATGCAAGTGAGCCATCATTGTAACTCTGCAACTTGTTCAAGAAACATTAGTATAAAGAACTAATGGCCTCAAGAATCAAGATTCAACTGTTTTTAGCCATTAAAATCATCTGATGATCATGTACTAATGGCTTAGTGGTTGAGTGAAACAGTAAGAAAATAAGTATTGTCCTTTAGAAGTTGTTTGCTCCACATAAAAACACATACAGAATGTGATTTTGGAGGATAAGATTACAAATGGTGGTGGTGGCTGTAGTGTTTCCTCTCTAGATTATGGGACCCTAGTCACATACAGCCATAAGATGGTTACTCTTGTTCGGCAAGTTCTGTGCCTGACACGTGGTCACTGAAGAAATGATGAACTGATGAGTGATGATGATGAATTAAACAAAATCAGAAGTATGGTAGCCCTATGAAGACTTATGTCTTAACGTCACGGTTCAATTCAATCGAATTGATTTGAGTCTTATTTTCAAAAACTCGTATTCCCTTCCATTGCATTTTCAACATATGGCGGTTTAAATTAATTTCATACATTTTAATACACATCATTCAATCTTAAATTTTTAAAAAATTATAGAGTAACTACAAATAATTATTACATACTCCATACTTTAACCAATATAATACTTTTAAATGATATAAAATTCAGCAATATTTAATAATCATGATGAAATTTTTTCAAAATGTAAAACGTTATATATTTTTTCAAATAGTGAAAATCTAAAACATCAATTTAAGTTCAGGTTTGCAGTTTAATTTAAGTCCATTCAA
>JAQRGC012285535.1:0-11854 GCA_028659135.1 Plantago lanceolata
GTCTCGGAATGAAAATCTCAAGAATGAAGATCATGAATAAACAGGAAACATAGAGATGATAGCTGAACCGCAAAATGTTATGTTTTCAATGTCAATGTGTAGTAATCTCATTTCGTCTGGTTATGACAGATTGCTGTGATAAGTGATAACTCCCTGGAACCAATACAGTTTCCTTGTTGGAGTAACATAGATAGCAAAATGAATCCAAGCGCTACAACCCAGTTTCAAAATCTAAGTGTTCTCTTATCTTGTGCTTCGGAATGCTTCTTTTCGCATTCATGACGAAATCTTTAGTGTTCTCTCAAATGAGTGGATTGGAAAGTGGGGCAAACCTTCTTTACTGGGCTTGAAGCGAAGTGTGTCCGACCATGTGGTTTTAAGACTCACGATTGATCATAGGGATTGGGGGCCTAGACCTTTCAAGTTTCTAGGAGGGTGGTTAAAGCATAATGATTTTGGAAAGTTGGTTGAGGAGGAGTGGCTAAACACCCATGTAAAGGGGTGGGGGAGCTATGTGGTCATGGAAAAACTCAAAAGACTCAGGGTAAAGCTCAAGGAGTGGCATTTCTCTCATTTTGATAAGTTGGGCTTGAAGATAGAAGGGGCTTTGGATGAGTTAGCAATTTCGGACAAGAAAATGGAGGTAATCTCCACTCCACCAAACTTTCTTGCCAAACTAGAGACTTAAAGAGGGTAATGCAAACACTAGTTTCTTCCATGCAAGTGTGAATAAGAGAGGGGCCTTAAATGAGTTGAAAGGTATTAGCGTGGATGGAAGGTGGGTGGAGGAGGTGAGTGCTATATATAAAGGAGTGTTGTGCCTCCCACTTTGAAAAGCTCTACTCGACTTCTCTTAAAGCAAGGGTGAAGGCTAAAGGCCTTTCGGGCCCTTCATTATCTTCGGACAAGAGAGTGTGGATTGAAAGGCCTTTTGAGGAAGATGAGATAAAAAGGGCGGTTTGGGATTGTGGGCTTGATAAGAGTCCGGGACCGGATGGGTTCAATTTTCAGTTTTTTAGGAGCTTTTGGGATCTTATTAAGTCGGATGTGGTGCGAGTTTGCAATGAATTCTACTCCAATGGGAAGTTCTCTAGAGGCTTTAACAATTCCTTCATCGCCTTAATTCCTAAGAAGAAGAATCCTTTGGGGCTTGGGGAGTATAGGCCTATTTCTCTTATCAATGGGGTTTATAAGATCGTGGCAAAACTTCTTGCAAATAGACTTGCCTTTGTGATCCATGATGTCGTCTCCTCCAACCAATCGACTTTTGTGGGAGGTAGGAACATTATTGATGGGGTCATAATTGCTAATGAGGTGGTGGTGGAAGCTAAAAAGAAGAGAAAAGCCATGTTTCTTTTTAAGGTGGACTTCGAAAAGGCGTATGATACGGTTTGTTGGGATTTTCTTGATGAGATGCTTGAGCTAACCGGGTTTGGAATAAAGTGGCCTGGTTGGATCAAAGAGTGTGTCTCTTCCGCTTGGATCTTGGTGCTTGTTAATGGAAGCCCCTCTAGGGAATTCAAACCCCTTAGGGGTCTTAGACAAGGTGATCCGCTTTCCCCTTTCCTTTACATTCTCGTGGCGGAAGGGTTGAGTCGTATGGTACACAAAGCTTGTGTGTCAAAGATGTATAAACCGGTTTTGGTGGGTAAAGAGAGTGTTGAGGTGTCGCATTTACAATTTGCGGATGATACCCTATTCTTTGGGGAGGCGAGTGATGACACCGTGTTGGTCCTTAAGAGTATCCTTAGATGTTTCGAGCTATTCTCCGGGCTAAAGATAAATTTCAACAAGAGTTGCTTGTTGGGAGTGGGAGTGGAGCATCCTAGGGTACTTCAATGGGCAAAGTTCTTGGGTTGTGAGGTTGGAGATCTCCCTATTTCGTACTTGGGCCTCCCGGTGGGTGCCTATTCTAGCCGGAAAGGGACTTGGCAAGTGGTCTTAGATAAATTGAAAGCAAGGTTGGGGGCTATGGAAAATAAGCAACTCTCTTTTGGAGGAAGAATTGTTCTACTTAACTCGGTTCTTGCTTCCATGCCCGTCTACTTCTTGTCACTCTTTGTGGCCCCCGAGTGTGTCTTGATTGAGATGGAAAGAATCCAAAGAAAATTCCTATGGGGCTTCAACAAGGAGAGTGGTAGGTCGAAAATACCTTGGGTGAAGTGGGAGGTGGTTTGTCGTTCAAAAGAGGAAGGGGGTCTTGGTGTTAAGAACCTAAAGGCTTTTAATCTTGCACTTGTGGGTAAATGGGCTTGGAGGTTATGTGAAGGTGGAGATGCCCTTTGGATTAAGGTACTTCATTCAAAGTATGGAAGTCTTTTGGGAAGCATCCATGAGTCAAAGAGTGGGGGTCGGCCGAAGAGTTGTTGGTCCGCTTGGTGGCGAGATTTAATAAAGAAAGTGGGTTCACAAGATGTCTTCTTATCAAAGGTGAAGAGAACCGTTGGGGACGGAAGTAGTGTGGCTTTTTGGGAAGATCCGTGGTTGAAGGAAGGGAAGCTTTTAAAGGACATTTTTCCTAGACTACATAGGTTGGATTCGGAAAACTTATGTAGTGTGAAAGAGAGAGTTGGGGAGGAGACCGGGGAGAGTACTTTCTCGTGGAATTGGAGACGCGCCCTTTTTGCTTGGGAAAAAGAGTTAGTAAAACAACTCGAATTTTCTATTGGTAATGTGAGATGTAGAGCAAATTCGGGTGATGGGTGGACTTGGGAGGGGGTGAACTTAGATACTTACACCACTAAGGAAGGATATAGTGTGTTCAAACCACTCCACATGGAATCGGTGAGGAACTTCGAAGATTGGTTGGAATTGGTTTGGGATGGGTCGGACCCATTAAAAGTGAAAGCCTTCACTTGGAAACTACTTCTCGACCGTGTGCCGACTACAAACAACCTTGTCAAACGCAATATTCATTTTGTTGCAAGTGATCTTGTATGCAAGGTGCGTGGGGTGGAGGACAAGAATGTACTACATTTGGTAAGGGATTGTAACTTTGCTAGAGAGGTTTGGCTCCTTGTTGAAAATTGGATTGGTTTGGGTGGGTCGAGACATGGCAATTTGGGCGACTTCCTTCTTAGCTTTGTTGACCCGCTTGCTTCGAATAAAAAGAAGAAAGGTGCGATGATTTGGAGGGGAGTAGTTTGGGAATTGTGGAAAAATCGGAATGCCATTAGATTTAGAGGTGAAGAGTTGAAAAGTGAAGCTCTAGTAGATAAAGTAAAGGTGCAATCGTGGCTTTGGCATATTAGTGGAGGGGATAGGAAACCGGACGAGAATTTTGGGTCGTGGATTTGTAATTTTCAAAGGTGTGTGGTGTAACTTGAATTAAGGGGTGGTGATGGAAGGAAGATTTTTGGTTTAGTGGTGAAGAGAAGTAACAGGGGACGCGACAGTGTAGGTGCCCTGTTTCTTGTAAAAACAAAGCTCACCTCTGGAGCTCACTGCCTAGCATTTGGTTTTTAAAGGGGCGGTGGCATTTTGGAATTTAAGTGTTGTGAAAGGGGCAATAGATAGTTGAGTGGAGAATCTTGGAATTACTTACAAAATCTGATGGTGGTGTGGACTTAAATATTGATTTAGTTGGCTTGTTTGGTGCTTTTGTGGGCTTACTCCCACTGGGCCGAATGGGCCGATTTTTCCCCTAACGTTTTCTGAAATTTCGATGGTGGTCTGAAAATTGGTTTTCTGGTTTGGGCCCATATCGGGCTACCACCTTTCTTTTTGGTTTGGCAGGTTTGGGGCTCTAAAGGACGCGGGTTGCACCTTCTCCTTCGATTCTCTTAAGGGTAAGTGACCCGTGAAGGAGTTTTTTCTCTTCTCGGGTGTCAATCCAAGTATACTAACCTCGAGTTAGTAGTAAAATCTTGGAGGACTTCGGGTCTACTTGGGTTAGGGGATCCGATTGCGGTCGGGCCTTAAATTGCCTTCTCCAAGATTAACCATTAGCGCATTATCCTTTGATTGCACTTTCAATTACTTGCTACTTGTCGATTGATTTGCATGGGGCCGAGTACTCGATGGGAACCCTTACAAGCCATCCCGCATTAACAAGTATGGTACTTGGCGTTTGATGGACATTTGGTTGTTCCTATTTTTAGAACTTACCTAGTGCACTCCTTTGGGCATAGAGTGGAGGAGTGTGACAATTGGTGTTTTGTGTCTAGCGGGTTTGTTGGCTACTTTTGGTGAATGGGTAGGGAAGCTCTCGGGATCGTTCTCGTGGACGATTTAAAGTGTGGTGGTCGTGAGTTGAAGAGCACGAGGGTGCCAAAGAGGTCGTGGAGCCTGGGATCGGCATCAAAACGGTCACTTCATTAGTTGGTCTAGCAAGTTGGTGGGCTCGAATCTTTTAGATAGCATTTGTTGATTTGTTAGGTTGGGGGTTGGTCTGGGTATTTTTGAAGAGTGGTAGCTTGTAAGAAAATGCTTGGGGTGAAAGTTGGCCCTCGAATTTTCTTGGAAGCTCTCTTACTCTTCCCTCCTTCCGGTTTCATCTATCTCCATTCATGTATTGGTGTATTGTAACACTTTGAGCATTGCTTATGCTCCGGATTTCGTAATTAATTTAATTTTGCCGTTTCAAAAAAAAAAATGACGAAAGCTTTACATTACTACTCCCCATATACGCGGCATATGTAAATGAAGGCAATGAGTAAATAACCGATCCTCCACCAAATTGACTTAACATGAAGGGATGTGCATCGATATAAACAAGAAGAGATAAAACAACTATCACAAAAGGTAATGCAAACATATGGATCAAAGATTTCATATTATTTCATTTCAAACGTGTCCAATCAAAACTCAAAATTGTTACATGTACAAGAACGGAGAAGTAAAGATCTGAGAACATCCGAATGAAATTACACACTAGCGAAAATTAGTAGGTTCACAAATACTCCAAAAAAAGATTTCCAAATCCACACAATCCATACAATACAAGTTACTTACTTGTAGATTAATTCAATGCATCATCATAAAATGCATCCCACACATCCATTGCCATCCTGGGTGTAGGGAGTTCTATGGTTGAAGACTTATAGGAATGTCGAGGTCTATAGGATACGAATTTATAATTCATCATGCTTCGAATCTTGGCATGCACCCAAAACAAGTATCGTGGTATATTAGTTGGACATACAATCATGTTGGAATACAATGTTAAGGTGTAAGGGCACTTCATCAACCCCTTGCTCAAACAATTAGTATATGTCAATGCAAATCCAATGAATCATTCAACCCCTTCCACAAAACTAGACCGAATAGTCCCATTAACAATCTGACGGATATCCATGAACGACCGGGGATGATAATTGGATGGTTAACCTGACACGTCAGAATTTAGTACACTTATACTCCATCCAGTCTTGTTTAATTGTCGTTTTGTAATCCTCACAGATTTTAAGAAGTATAATTATGGTATGGGAAGGATACAAAAGAAACTGACTTTGCATAGCTCACCTTTGTGATAGCCAACGGAAAGCAAGCATTCTAACAAAAGTAGCTGATTTTCAAGACAAAAACAATAAAGTATATCCTAATACTATGGAACGACAGATATTTTATAAAGAGTAGAATTATGAGAACGACAGATAAATATAGATGGGGGGAGTAACATATTTAACTTCATTACAATCACCTAATATATTCTCGATCCAGTATATAATCAATTTTATTACGTTTTACTAATTACATAAATTTTACAGTCAAATTTCAATTTTATATGTATTAACTTTCCATTTAATGTGCAATAGTGATATAAAATATTGTAGTACTTCATAATTCATACTCATTTAATTTTATTAATTTTAACTTTCCAAATACTTAAATTAAGACTAAAAATACTAATAATTCATACTAATTTCCTAAGGTCTAACTTCAGGAGGTTGGAAAAGGTTCTGGTTCAGGAGGTTTAAGAGGTTTGGGTTCAAAACGTTAAAGAGGTTTAGGAGATTCAAGTTTAAGAGGTTTAAGAGGTTTAAGCGGTTCACAGGTTCAGAAGATTCAAGAGTTTTAGGAGATTCAGGTCTAGGTTTATGAGGTTTAGGTTCAGGAGCTTTCTTTGTTTGTTGCTTGGTTTGGGTTCAGGTCTCGATTTGCTGTCTTTGTGATCGTTTCGGGCATTACTTATGCTCGTTCTTTTCATTATTAATAAAAAATTTAGCCGTTTCAAAAAAACTTCATACGATCAAATTATACTACAACCACCAAAATCAAACCTCGGTTTTCACACAATATCCAATCCTACTACATACTTACAAACATCCCAAATCAATTACCCATCCTTTAACTACTTATTATAACCTCAAATGTCTAGACAGTGATATCATAGGATATAATTGTAAAATTATAGAGAATATCGTATCTATATTAAATCGGTTGATCTCCAAGCTAATATATGATGAATATATGAAATTGATGAACGTACTAAGTCTCATGAAAATCTGAATAATAGGAAAATCAACACTAGAAGAGAGTGTTCAATGTAGAAATGATATTGATTTTCCATTTGGGTAGGAGAAACTAATTTTCGGAAACTAACCCATTTGTACTCGCTAAAGTCTCATAAAAGACTTATTTTCCAAATACATTAGAAAAGTCAACTTTTTATAATTAGTTATATTGTTATAAGTGATTTTTAAATAAATCGAATGCTTTAAAAAACCGGACTTTCCTAATATACTAGCCTTGACCCAAAGGCCAAAACCATATCTGTGTTCTTGTTTATTTGTTTCCGCCTAGAAGAAAGAAAAAGGGGCTTTGGGAAATTCTTGGAAAGAAATTCTTTGCTTCTTCATCTGGGTAATCGAAGCTTTTACAGATTAGTAGTTGTGATTGTGATGGGCAACAACCGAGCTTTATCTTTTGATGACAAAGCATCAATTCTTGGTGAGTCTGAATTTCCTTTTCTGTCATCGACTATATTTCCCTTTTGTTTTATGCAAAATCTTGGACCTTTTTACTCTAAATTTGGGCATGATTTTGTTTTATGTCTTGCTGTGAATCATTCTCCTGGTTTTATATTTTCATAATAGTATGTGAGATTTGAGCTAATTCTTTGACTTGATTTATTTACATTATCTTTTGGTTCAACTAGAATGTATAACTGAAGCTGTTTCAACATTTATGTCCACGTTTATGTATGGTGTCGTATTATAATTTGGACAGCATGTATTGTGTGCTGGATTTTTAATTTTTAATTTCTCTGGCAGGTTATTTATATACGTCTTCATTCAGAACGTTAGACAGGGGAGGGTGAAGCTGTGTGTGAGGATAAAAGTTTGGAGAGTGAAATTCGGTGAAATTCGGGAAGACATTGTTTACGGGAATGGAAATGATGATCTGCTCGCAAGTAGGTGTTTATCCTTTTGTAAAAATTTGATACAATTTTCTGGATTTGATTCTTTGTTTTATCTAGTGTACTCTTAAGTAGCATCGATCACATATTTTGAATTTGCTTCTACTACGTACATGATCAGGCCTGGTTATATATGCATGTTTACTTTAACCGGAAGTTGTGGATTTCAGAAAGTGGCTCTTATCCTTTTGCATACTGCGTACTTCAAATGCGTTTTCCCATTATTCTTATGCAATAAGCCCATAACTATGGAATGGGTGCTGTGAGATTGGAAATTCTTGCTTGAACACTTAATTTGACTTTACATGATATTGCTGGATTGCCTATACTGCACATATAACCTCTGTTTGGAAACTTCTTGCGTGATGTATTGTTTTTTGGTAAGAAAAGAATGGGAAGTCATGCTTTAATTAATAGGAAAAAGAATGTGACTCTTTCCAATCTAGTTATGTTTTGATACTACTTTCATCCCGCGGTGTACTATTTTCATGTTTTTGGGACTCTGCCTTTAGCATGAATAAGGCCGAAAGAAACGTTTTTTTCATCAGAATGGAAGAAAGGAATTTATCTTATGGAAATCACTTTAAATTGAAGAATGAAACATCCTTATGTTTGTTATTATGGTCTAAACTCTAAAGTTGCCTCCGTAATGTATCCATCGAATGATATGTGATTCCCTTTTAACGATATATGACCTGTATTTGTACCCATGTGACCATACTGTAATATCGGGATAAAGGTATTAATGGGCTATAATTATCTCTGATTTCTTCCATATGCAAACTATGTGTAGAACAGTAGAAGTTTCTTCAGATCAGGATGTTAATGCTATGAGCCTATGAACATGGGCACCACCACTGTTTTATTGTTTAAATATTTAAGCAAGCATTTATGAATTGCTATTTGGGCCTGATTACTGCTCTTTGTCGTCTCATAATAAAAAAGAAACTAAACAATATCAATATCACATTTTGTTCATACAGTGTCTGGAAATTCTGCTGCTATAAAGTTAGGTGCGGTTTTGTTCCCATCCCAACGCTACTGAACGGTGCAAATTTGCAAAATCTGCTGGTGTTGCTACTGATATGGAGCTATGGATACTCCGAAACATTCAGAATCTACCGTTGTCTGTGCTTGTAATCTCTTTAGTTTCACTGGTTGCCCTATACATTGTATTAGCTACCTGTTTCTTTGTCAGAAGGCCTTGGATTAGAGATGAAAGCCCTCGAGCTCCACATGTACCAGAGTTCCATGGGATGAGTTATTTGGTAAAAGCTATGCCTAGCCAAACATTTACAGCCGATCTGGAGGGTGATGGTACTTCAGTAGCATGTGCCATCTGTCTTGAAGACTATAATGCTGGTGATAAGCTAAGAATTCTGCCATGCTATCACAGTAAGTAAATTTTCATTCTCGAATATATTGATTATGTTTTTGAGCTCGTATGTGGAATTTGGTGGGTGCAGGGGTGAGATTGTAACAGAACTTTCATAACATTATTCTGCCTGTCTGAATAAGATGGGTTCGTTCTAATGAATATCTTTAACTTAGTTCAATTAATTCCGCATCGTGAACTCATGATCCATAATTTTCGTGTGGGCAGTTGACTACATAGTATATTATATTTTCTCCTCTCTACTGGACTAACTCCCTGTTCATTTTCCCAGAATTCCATACTACTTGTGTCGATGTCTGGCTAACATCAGGGAGACCATTCTGTCCTGTTTGCAAGCGCAACCCAACATACAGTGCTGTTGAACTGCCAGCATCAGAGTCTACTCCTTTACTGTCAACCAGCCTAGCTTCCACTTATGAATCTTCAGTTTTATCCTCAATTAGATATTCAACAGCATCATTGCCAACCATGCAAATTGGTCAATCAACTTCACAGTCCTCGTTGCAGTCGCTAGCCCAGTCTATCTCCAGTACTGCTGAACCAGTATTGCCATCTTTCTAGACATAATCAACCACCTTGGCTGTTAGAAGTTAGTTTGGTATACTAAAAGCTTCACATTATCTTAATTTGATAAGCTTCGTGGCAAATGTCATTACATATCGACAGTGATTGTGTATGAATGTATGCCACCAGCCCGTTCCATACCGTAGATAATTTAACGTGTAGAGATTGCATTGAGAAGATAAAATTGTCAATTATATCTGAAATGTACCTAGTATGAATTAGTATGTTCGAGCAAATGTATATCATTACTACCATATTGGCGTGTAACTGTTTACTGAGTAAGATCAAGTGAGAAACTGAGAATACATTTCTTCTTTGTACAGATCATTCGAAAACATACATTAGTTATTTCATTATATTTACTGAATTTGTATGCTGTTTTAGTGATTCAGTTAAATCATTTCAGGAGAGGATATAACTTCTGCTTTTCTGTTGAAACCCCTGATCCTACTAAGTTACTAACAGTTGTTCTGAATCATGTAATTTACAGCTTTTGCTTCATATACGGAACACATTGATACATCATGGCAGGTTAGGAGATCGTTTAATCATCACGATGCGTCTCCTACGCCCTATCCAGGAAGTCGTCCAAGGAGGATCACCTGAAACTACTCTGTAACCAGCGTTCGAGTACAGTTTCCTCGCTCCATAATCATCTTCGTAAGCTCTGAGGACAAGATACTCGAAACCCCAAATAGCAGAAAGAACATCACAAGCTTTCAGCAATGCGGTACCTACCTTCTGCCTCCTGTGTCATTCATATTGAAATTTTGAAATGGCTTTGTCAAATTATCATTCTGTAGTATTACAGAAAGTACAGTGATTAACTTTGCTATAAACTGAACCTGTATTTGTTTAAAACAGCAATGCCGGATATGTAAAGATACTCTCGAGCCCCTGGCAGATGATTAAGAACAGAGTAATCTCGCAATACGGTTACATCAACTACTCCAACGAGCTCTTTCTCTGATTCATGTGCATCAATCTTTGGCTCTGCAACTAAACAAGCATACCTGATATGTACAGGTAATGTATATGTTCGTTACCAGGCAGTTCTTCATCGACTAAATATCCAAAAATAGGTCATGTAAAGTAATGATCAGCACTCAGCAGTACCTGTCTGGAGGTGAGTTCTTTAGTCTGTAAATAAGCCCTGAAAGCACTTCAGCCTGCATGATGCATAACAAAACTAACAAATAGATTCAGAAACCATCGCAATTGTCCACTTTTTATGTTACCGGTATTATTTCCAATTTTCCATTACTGAATACTATGTGTCACTGAAACTAACTGAAGCTACTGAATGCAGAATGCTTGTTGATTGTACTTATGAGTAGCATCCAGTACAAATTGAATGAGAGAATGCTAATTTCTATAGCCTTAAAGGAAAGGAAAATTTGCAAGAATAGACCAAATTACCTTAAAGAACTCGAAGAACATGTCATCAAACAGGAACACTGGCTCATGGAACGCTTCAGCCTGAACATATGCCACTTCCCTCATTTCATCTTCTGCCTCAGCCATCCTCCTCACATTCCATTTCCCATCGTCGCTAACCAGATAACCGTCTCGAACCTTCTTATCCTCGTCCTCGTCCTCTTCCTTCAAGTCAAAATCTCCAGCATCCAAGCTCACTTGCTGCTCAGTAGATGATGTAGAACTGCAGCAATGCACAAGGCCTCTACTTCTCTTCAATCCTGTAGTCTGTCTGCTGAAGCTACTGACATTGTTAAACAAAGATGGGATTTTAAAACCATTTTTGGAACTGATGTTACAGTCTCTGATAGCATAGAGATGA
Organism: Plantago lanceolata; assembly: GCA_028659135.1. NCBI lineage: Eukaryota > Viridiplantae > Streptophyta > Magnoliopsida > Lamiales > Plantaginaceae > Plantago > Plantago lanceolata. The sequence continues at coordinate 11,119 of JAQRGC012285535.1, forward strand.
CAGGAATGCAAGTGAGCCATCATTGTAACTCTGCAACTTGTTCAAGAAACATTAGTATAAAGAACTAATGGCCTCAAGAATCAAGATTCAACTGTTTTTAGCCATTAAAATCATCTGATGATCATGTACTAATGGCTTAGTGGTTGAGTGAAACAGTAAGAAAATAAGTATTGTCCTTTAGAAGTTGTTTGCTCCACATAAAAACACATACAGAATGTGATTTTGGAGGATAAGATTACAAATGGTGGTGGTGGCTGTAGTGTTTCCTCTCTAGATTATGGGACCCTAGTCACATACTTACAGCCATAAGATGGTTACTCTTGTTCGGCAAGTTCTGTGCCTGACACGTGGTCACTGAAGAAATGATGAACTGATGAGTGATGATGATGAATTAAACAAGCTAAAGTCTCACAAAAGACCGACTTTCCTAGTACATTAGGAAAGTCAGCTTTTATAGCTAGTTTTATGGTCAGAGTGGTTTTTAAATAAACCGGCTGGTTTAAAAAACCTGACTTTCCTAATGTATTAGGAAAGTCAGCTCCTTATAATACTTACTCATTAAACAAAATCAGAAGTATGGTAGCCCTATGATGACTTATGTCTTAACGTCAGGTTCATTCGGTTCAACTCAGTCGAATTGATTTGAGTCTTATTTTCAAAAACTCGTATTCCCTTCCATTGCATTTTCAACATATGGCGGTTTAAATTAATTTCATACATTTTAATACACATCATT
>JAQRGC012285624.1:0-12003 GCA_028659135.1 Plantago lanceolata
GGGAGTATATGTTTAGCAGTGAATTCAATAGTATGAGTGCCTTGTCTTCATCATCCATTTTTTATATCTAGATTCTCCAAATCATCAACTGTGTCGTTGAACTCATCAATTTGATCATGAACTGTCATGTTGAACTCTCAAACATTTTGAACCAGTACAATTGTTGCTTTGCATACAACCGATTCGCAGTTGACTTCGTCATGTAAATTTCATCAAGCTTGTTCCATATGGAAGGTGCACTTGGCTCTTTGCCAACTTCTCTCAGCACTCTGGCACTGATGCAGAGAATCAAAGCACTGCGTGCACGAGATTGCTCATACGCAGACAGATTTAGTGCCACCTCTATTGAATCAATTGGTTCCATCAATCCTTGAGATATCAAAATCAATTTCATCTTCATCTTCCATATAAGCCGAAACCATTCTCCCCGTTGAACTTTTCGATGTCATACTAGTTCACCATTGATTCGATTCCACACAGACGGTGCCAATTGTTAGATATCCTAGCTCAATCAAAAAAGCAAATAGAAAATTCCCAAATCTTCGTATTAACCTAACTTGTCTACGAACGAAATTGAGAAGCAATCAACACAAGAATTACATGCTTCAGACCGAATGTTCTTACGTGCACGGAGAGACCACCGCAGAGACCTTCACTAGTAACCATAAAGTTACAAGAAACCAAAGATTACTCCTCAACCTTCGACAATTGGCATATGGAGCTCTGTTTCTTACTCTCCTTACTATTTTCTCTCTCCCTCTCTAATGATTTTTGTACGCAATGTGGTTACGATCTATCTCATGTTCTATATGCTATATGTATTAATGAAATCTATCTATAGCTTAATCTGCTGCAAGCTAAAACAGAGAAGAAGTTAGTTTCTCTGTTTTGTCATAGACTAACTAATTCCCTCCACCAGATTCAAATCTGAGCCACACAATCAAGACACCTGGCAGCATTCACTGACGGCTCCTAACCGCTCTGGCTTGTGACGCGGATTGTTCTACTTCAAGACTCTTTTCTTTATATTAACACAAATTGAACTATAATTCTACACAAAAGATAGAGCCAATACCTAGTCAAGTTTATATATAGTACAGGTTAGTACAGTACAACAAAAAGTGAAGGAGCAACATAGCTTTAGAACTGCCAAAAGGAAGTCACTGAATCATAGCAAATTTCCTCAAACTTTGTATTTAGAGGCTTTACTTTTTTCCGCGCCCTTTCCCTTTTCCTCGCTTATTTGTGTTCTTCTTTCCTTTACCTTTACTCTGCTCGTTCTCCTGGTTGTGCAGCTTGCTTGTTGCAACAGACGAGCCACTGGCTTTTCCGGAACAATGATCAGCATTGGGAACTTCATCGCCATCCACCTCATTTCCAATGGCTTCCTCCTTCAGCTTACCATCCATTTCCAGCATCACATTGCATTGTAACTTCTGTATAAGTTCCCCAATCTCCAACATGTGCAATTTGACACGGTCACTGCAACCGTAACAAAACCAAAAGTATTTAGATCAAGGGGGCAGAGAAATATAGTTAGTCGCGTTGTTGTCTTGTTGATATAGTAAGTTGTCCGTTGGTAAAAAACACAGGAAAGTAGATATCGTGTTGTTCGTTAGCAGACTTCATGTAAATTGTAATAAAAATGACTTACCTTTTATCAAAAAAAGTAGCGAGTCCCTTCAAGTAATCGGCCATGATGGTGGCTTTAGACAGAGTTACTTCAACTCCTATATCAGTCCGGGATATCATTGCGACAAACTCCTTATGAATAGCCAATGATAAGCTCAACTTATCAACCACATCCCCATACAAGATCAGTAGACAGATGATCAGTACTTCAAAACAAAAACAAAAACAAAATTAATAATAAATAAATAAATAGTAGAAGTACCTTTTTTCTAACAAGGTTCTTTGAATTCCTATGACCGTCTCTTTGAGCAGACTCCGTGATGACAGAGAACGCTTCAAGAACGATGTCAGAGATCCCTTGAAGAATTCCCCGGTTCTCACGTGGATTTGATGTTCCATTCTCTGTACCCAAACTTGGATCCTGCTTTAATATCATGCCTGGAGCTATTTCAGTAACATTGGTTTCAACAGAAGCCGCTCCAGCAGTCCTTGGAAACAGTAAACCCATTATGTCTTTCTTGCATGAAAAGAGCTTCAAGTCGAGGAAAATGGCAGCAGGACACGTGAGGTTGAACGCACATTCATTGAGAGCTACAATTACAACAGGATCCCCAATACTGTTGAAGGCTTTAGCAATTGCATCTAAATATGATATGCTACTCTTCTTCTGACCTCTGATAGCATCACAAAATGGACGGGGTAAATGGGATCCAGTTAGTCCAAGGAGACGGTAAATTATGCCGAAAGGCTTTTCATAGTTCAGGCACAGTAAGCATTGTATCATCACCAGTCTCAGCATCAGAATGGGGAAGTAGTATTTGGCATCAATACGAGATTTCTCAACCCATAATACAGTCTCAGGCATGTTATGAATGAGTTCCTGGATCACAGAAGAAACAAAGCTGAAGATGCTTTTTGAGTAGAAAGGCTTCCTGGTGATTAAGGTGGCACTTGGGTTAGAATCTGCCTCATGGCATATTAACCATTCTACAAAAGAAGATTTTGGAGTGTAAAAGAACCCTCGAGGATAAGGAACCATGATCAAGAGTTGCTCCACAAGATACAAGAAGATATTCGGTGACATGTAGTCCGGTGTCTTCCGATTACAATACTTGTACGTATGTTCTAGCGCAATAAATAACTCTTGGCTCACACCACAACATAATGGAGAATCTGGTACTAAGCTTTCCTCATCTGAGTCACTCACGGCCTCAGATCGCATTGGAGATTCCATGGTCCATAAAAGCTCCACGAAAGATTTCCAAGATAAATGCCCACCAATATTTTCTATCATTTTCTCATACACTTCATGCCTAGGCTTCCCAGAACCTAGCCAGATAGTAATTGCCCTTCCTATTAGCGAATAAGTAAGTTTACTTCCTGTGTTGAGATTTCTTGACATAATCTCTTCAAGTAAATTTTTCGAAGTTTCAGACTCCCTCAAGCTGATCATGTTTTCTGATAAGGACTCCAGTGGGTCCAAAGGGAAAATGAGTTCAAAATAATCCATACACTGCTGAATGAAATCCTCCAACCTCTTGGAATCAGACCGCTTGATGTCAAACACCGTCGACTCCAAATAGAATTTCGAGATATTATGAATGACAGTTAGACATGTACATCGGTAAAACTTGGCTGAACGTTTGTTGACAGTACCCCGATGAAGATCTTGAAGAGTCGCCAAAACTTTAAAACCAACATGAAGCATTTCCTTCTGCCAGTATTTCCTTGCTGCCAACACAAAATGACGGGCATCAAGACTTACCATGTTCTTATTCCTCCTCAAAAACCTCTCTTCAACAATCTTAACCCATTCAGCATTAGGATTGAGCAACTGACAAGTGGCACTTAAATCATTTGTGAATCTCACACCAAAATATTTTAAACAGGGTTCCACAACACCTTTACATTTGGAATAGCCTCGAGTCTCGAGAGAATCAAGAGATCCGAAAACCTCCAAAACTTTCTCCTTGTGTAGATTCCATGCATAAACAAGAGTTCCGAGGGAGACTTCGTTCCTCAGCAATTGTCCTTCTGAATACTTTTCGAGATTGGAAGGCAATTCATTTTCCCATACATACTTTGCAGTACGAACTTGCAACTGTGCATCAAGAAGTTTCTGAACAGACAGAAATTCAGATATATGGCTTTTACACTGCTTTGAGGCAATATAACTTTGCATCAATTCAGACGGGCTTCTCTGCTCATGTGACAAACTTTCTGCCTCTTTGCAAATCAAAGTACAAAAGCTTTCAGAAACTTTACTTGCAAATGTCTTGGCCTCACTCAACAGTTGTTCTTTCTGAGGAAATGACTTCAAGGACCAACATTGGTTTCTAGATATCAAAAGAGAATGAGAGAGTGCGTATGAGAGGATGAGAGAGGAAGCCTCAGCATAATTTTCTCCCTTTGCCAGCAGATCAACCTCTAAGAAAACATCTCCTATCAATTTCGCAATCTCTGCAGCCTCTTTAAAGTTTCCTGATTCGTCCTCTAAAGTTAGAAGATCTCTGAGACAGTCCAAAGACTTCAAGAAGTTGCGCTTGGATTCAATCGTATGGAAAGCTCGTACATATCTCAACATCACAGCATTATCCTTTGTTTTATAACATTCATGTGCACAACTTTCCAGATAATCTTGCGCAATTGTGTCAATCTCATTTAGTTTTTCCTTCAGCCGAGTATCCCATGTTGCCTGCTGTTTCCAGTTCTCAATATACTGCAAACCCATTTTTAAAAGTTTTCCCTTTGTGCAAGCTGATAAGCATTCCACAAAAAGATTACCCTTGCCGTAGACTTCTGCTGCAGTTTTATAGCTTCCAGCTAGCATGAAACATTCCCCAGCCTTTGTTAGCTCTGATTTACCACATTTTTCAAGATATATCCTCCCTGCAAAGAAGTAATGCATGTTACGTTCTGCCCACAAAATGGCTCTGCACGAAAACGAAACCATATAGCATGTGCTTAATTCTCTAAATTAATGATCGTCACATTAAATACTTTATACTGCAAGATGAGATCACAATTTATAAGAACAGGAATAAATATCATAAGTAGTTGCCGTTAGATGTTACTTTCATTTAGTTCCATAGGAGTATACATTATCACTACTCGGGTGGCTATTATAAAATTCTAATAAACATTATCTAATGTTTGTTACATTAGACCTGTCTTAGGACTACAGTGATGCAATATACCTGCTTGTTCATATTCACCCAAGTCGCAAAAACACTCAGCTGCGATATCAGCTCTGCCAATAGATTCAAAAATTTCTGCAGCACTGATTAGCATAACGCGTGCCTCTGCTGAATTTGAATCACGCAGACGGTCAGCAGTTGCCCTTAGGCCAGAAGCTTTTGCCCTTTTAACCCAGTTCTCTTCACCAGCTTTCTCGAAGCACATTGTTGCCATTTCATAATTTCTTTCCCAGAAAAGCTGTACCACATGCATGGAGTAAGTTTAGCAAGATAAGTATAAAAACAGAAGGCAGGAACATGAGAAATAGAAAACCAACCTTAATTCCTTGAGCTCTCCACTCTTCAGGGCTGCTTGCTCTTTGCATAGCTTCAGCAATAGAATCATCAACTTTTCTTTCTTGTACTAGGCACGAGTTCCTCCAATAGTCAAACATAGGCTTCGAAACATCTTCATTGTTTTCACATATCCACAATCTTTGCCGTGTCCGAGTAATGGCCACGTACAATTGCTTGAGTTCAGAGCACAAGATATTGTGTCTTGACTCGTCAAACCTTGGGAAGGACACTGGAGAAGTATTATCAAGCAAACATCTCTCTTTCATGAACTCGTACAAAACCCTCCACTGGTTGCTTATTGGTGAGGAGCCAAAAAAGTTGTAGAGCAACACATCCTAGGAGATGAAGGAACGAAAAAGATGAGTCCCGACAAAGATAACAAGTGATGGACTGGATATCATTCACAGATATATATACATTTTACCAACACTGAAAAAGTAGAGTACTGGTAAGTATTTACCTGAAACTCCAGTCCCTTGCATTCTACTATGGTCAGGACAATAGCTTGATTGCCAATATAATTTGAAATTTCAATTCATGTGGCATCATCACGTACTAAAATCACTTGCTGAGCACCAAAACCTACCCATTTCCTGCAAGTATTATTGTTGTTCCCAAAAATAGATACGATTGCATTTTCATCACTGCCAGGCTCAAGTAAAACTGGTGGTTCTCCATATATAAGGCTATTCTCAGGAGCCAATGCGTCAATACATTGGGGGAAAAAATGTCCAATAAGATCTATCACACTTTGTGCTAATCGGAGCACTCCAATATGGGTACGAAAATTCTGGGACAAATGAAAAGTATCTGAAATAAGTCCTTTCGCGGCCATCCTTCCCCGGAATTCACAGTTTCTTGATTTCATAAAAAATTCACTATAGAACAAGGATCTAATGTCCTCAAACCTGAAATCAATTCCTCTTGCAATAGTCTGTGCTGTATCCCCAGAGAAAACAAATCCTTCATCAACATTTTTGCAAATATATCTGAAGAGAGCAATCTGCCTCATACTGAGGTCCTGGACTTCATCAATGTACACAAAATCCATTTTGTCACCCAAGAATCTCTCACTATTGAGTCGAAAGTGAATGTCAATGACCAAATCCGACATATCATATTCACAGCGCTCCATCTTCATTTTCTCATAGTCAAGATAAATATTATAAATATCCTTCCGCTTCTCAGCACTTAAACTGGACACTCGACTATTGGACAATGAGATGTACTCTTCCCTACTTCGTTTGCCGTCAGAGGCTTCACCATCTTGCAGGCCTCCTTTAATATGAGACATTATCTCGGTAAATACTCTAGAAGAATCAAGATGTTTTGTCATCTTTGAATTGAAATGAGGCCAATAGAAAGACATGAACCGGTCAAAAGTAACCTCATTTCTCCGCATAAATGTTTGGAGGGCAACTGACCGCGAGTTTCTATCTTCGTAATTTGAAGATCTTACTTCACAAAACCTCTCAAAATACGAGTTGCCCAGAGTACCATCAAGCATCATTATAAACTTGTGGAATGTGATAATGAGAGGGTAACTTTGTCTCTGGATGCCAACAAATGAATCCGGGATATCCTTAAACTCGGCTATATCATCTATGTTATCCATTTCAGATGGATGGACATCAGCAGAGATGTTTCCGGTGGCAAACCTGCATATTGCAGAAATATTTGTAAGAGTCTATCAAAACTAATGAACTTTCATATCGTTAAGAGTTCTTAAATAAATCCAGGAAAACCAGGGAGTTCATGTTCGTGAGGAGAACAGCCTTCAAGCAAAAATGACTAAAAACCACGTTAAACCTGATAGTCGTTTTCAACATGTAATTCTAACATTGCATTATATAAGTAATAGGAATAGCAGCTAAGCAATTCGTCAGTGTGTTATCTTTTGTGTAATAAAAACATTCTCAGTTTTGTAACCATCTATTAGATGAGAAATAACAAACCCGGCTTACAACATAATCTGCAAAGAAATATATGATCACAGCAAACCCACCTTGATGATTACTTAATTATATATACAACATCATACATAACTATTCGTTCTCTACAAAAACAATTTAGTTGAACTCTTCACATTACAGCTTAGTCTATGCAGCTAATCTGCAACCAAAATAAGTGAGAGTAAGCATAGGTGAACATGAGTAAACAAGAATATACGATTAGACAACAGCTATATGTGAAATGAAAACAAGCATAGCAATGTATTTTGCTAAACTCTGTTTTATACTGTTATTGCAACTTAAATTAACAACAGCATCAGAAACATAGTTATTGGTTATTACTACTCGGACCTGGATGTAAGTGTAATACAATGAAATCATTGACGTACTGAACTTACCGTTTCAACTGTGTTACATGTTGTTTGACAGCATAACACAGTTTTGGACTCACAGTGACAAAAAGTTGCCGCAAATTAGCCTCTTTATTATATTCACCAATGTCATCAGTGGCATGCATACTTTTATCCGATGCAACAGTTTCCCCTGTGGCAAAGCAGTACTGCTGTAAAGTGCGATATAACTTCATCGTCAAAACAGTTGTCTTCCCTGTGCCAGATCTGCCTAATATAAAGCTTGTTCTGGGAAAAACTATTGTCTCACGCTCCTGATCAGTAACTTCAAATGGTAGGTCCAATTCTTTGCCCTCATGGTCAGACAGCAAATGCTTCACAGTAGAACTCGACAGTGAATAAAATTTCATTAGGAGCAAGCTTTCACTCACTCTGGAATTTTCCACATATTCTATACAGTCGACGGCTGAAGAACTTGCATCACTATTGATCTCCGGAGTTTTAAAACGGGCTATGTCTCGAGACATCGACCAGCTTTTCGGTACCTCCAAATTTCTACACAGAGAAAAACATAACATAGTTCAATTCTTCCCAAGTGGTGAACATAGAATGCAATTGTGTAATTTCCTAAGGAATCCCTTCAACGTTTGCACAGGATTAAAAAACCATTATTAAAAATTGATGTAGTGCAAAACACAATGCCTTGAAACTTCAATGCCTGATAAGAAAATTGATGTAGTGCAAAACACAATCAAGCATGTCTTGAAACTTCAATGCCTCATAGAGTATAACCAATAAAATCACATACCCCTCAAAAGTCGTCTCCTTGCAAAGGCTGGCAAACTCATCAGTGTACATAGAAAATATCATATCGAGACGCCTCAACAACTTTGGCATCCCACCAACAGATAAAACATCCCAGACTTTCAAAATTTGCTTATAAACCGAGTCCTCCTTCATTGCATCAACAGAACAGATGATATAGTAACCTTCAACCTTAAAATGTTTGACAATATGTGAAGATCTTTCACATGGCAAGTCAACATTTATTTTCCGAGGTCGCCATCCGCTTGCAAGCTTAAGAAATAAATTCATAACCAACTTCTTTAGATGGGTAGGTTTCAGTACACTGAACGATCTCCGAAAATTGTCACTGAACAAGACCTAACAGTGATTAGTGGCAAGATGAAAGTTAGAATTTCCCCCAGTAATGTACGGACAGAATCAACACATAACCATTAGTCTATTACCAAGAGTCCTGACGAACTTGATATGTGTAATACACTAAAAGGACTCAATCAAAGTATAAGGAGCCATAACTAAAGTTCAACCACAAGGTATATGTGTATATGCATACATATATGTACATGCATATGTATATTTATATGTGTGAAAATAGGTGAACATAATTACCCAGAAAAGAAAACCAAATGAAATGAGATATATGGAAAAACAGATCCTTTTTTTAATAAAAACATCCATGTAATTATGCAAAGTATCATAATCTCATCCAAAATACTTCGTGATATTCACATGGGGCAACCTGCATGTGACCGCTAAAAAATTTAAATAGAAAACACTAAGAACAAAATATACCTTCCATCTTGCATATTTGAACAGTACACTATCCACATTTAACAAATCTTCAAGTTGATCAAGTTCTTTCTTAACATCTATAACTGTTTTTGCAATGTCACAATCTTCATCTGCTGAAAAGAGACATCGGCGATATTTTGCATCATTTATCAATGCTTCCCAAACAGAATCACTTCTACTTAAAGTCCTTGCATTTCCTAAGATCCATAGACAGTGGCTAAAAAAAAGGCCAAAAAAATAATTAATTTCGTACAAAAACCAAATAAACATACGTATAGAAGATTCTCAATGTGATTGCATACCGAGCTCTTGTCAAAGCGACATTTGTTCTTTGTGGACTAGAAAGAAAACCAACGGCCCCACCTTTATTGGCTCTTACAGTTGATATAATTATAATATCTTCTTCTCCGCCCTGAAACCCATCAATGGACTTCACCTTGATTACAAATCTCTCGAGATTTTCAAACATGGGGTTTAGTTTATCCTGAATCGCTACAACTTGAGCAGCATAGGGTGATATCACACCTATACTTAGTTTCTCTTTCGATCCATTCCATTCTGTTTGCAGTACACGGATTACAACAAAGTAAGAAGAAAAGTTCACATGTATTATGTATAGCAATAAAAAATCCCCAACATCATTCCTTACAAGAAAAGAAACGAGAAAACCACAATGACTTCTAACGAGAAACAGGTGAATATCTAGAAATGGCAAGAACCAGAAAATTTCGAGTGTTTAGAACTCATTTTGTTACAAACTTCAGTAAGTAGGTAATCTACTCCATCCATTCCAATATTATCTTCATATCTCCAATTGTTTCCGTCCCAAACTTACCTTCCAATATAAAAATAGCAACAGTTTATCTCATACTCAAACACCAACTTACAACTTCTATTGAATCTCCTCATAACCTATCCAGTCATTCTTAATGTTAGTGCCCAAAAGAAATGGAAATGTACGGGAGCAGGTGTATAATGAACTTAAGATCTTCCATGAAAGTTACTTTGCGCCATGCTCACCGTGTACGATATAAGAACAGAATCTGCAACAGATATTCCTAATACTACACATATTCACTGAAAGCATGTTGGTTCAAAACAAATCGAAACTAGATTGCATACCTTTGTAGAGTTTACGAATAAGCTTCACTACAACTGCAACTTCAACCATGTTTCTTCTGCTGCGTCCAACATCATCCAATTCTTCCACCCCATCAGCAATATTTATGAATGAATATGGACCAAACATCTTTCCTTGAAGATAGCATTTCTGATAGCTCGGATGTTCGACAATAGGTGCATCAAGGATTTGGTTGTGGTAAAAGTTTGTATTCGGAAACTGACTTATATCAGGATGCATCCTGTATTGCATATCAAGAAGATGCTTCGGGTGACCAAGGGAGCTCAACCTTCCAAATAAACTTCTCCCAAACCCAGCCTCTTCACACACCTGTGTACACACAAATCCAATGAAGATATGTCAAAATGAAGATTTATCAGCATCTTGAGGTATAACGACTGACCATAAATTGAATAAGAAAATGAGCTAATTTACCTTGCTGCTAACAGTTGGGGGCAATTGCCACTCATCACCAACCAAGATTGCATGCCTTACGTCTGGGATCTGGAGGGATATGATGGATTCACATTCCTTCACTTGAGCAGCTTCATCAATAACCAACAAGTCAAGTGGTTCCATGTCTACTGAGTGTAGCTTAAATGATGACGAAGTGGTGCAAAAGATAAGAGAAGCCTTTTGGAAACAGAACTCCGTGCAAGTAGCTCTATTAGTGACATCTAGAAAGTTCGATAAAGGAGCAGATTGAAGAGATCTCAGTATAGACAAAATCTCGCTTCTGATACGCAGCAAGACTGCAGAATCACCAAATGACTCAGAACCAAAAACAATTTCTTCACAGAAAAATGCTTTCTCCAATTCTTCAGATTTCATGTTTTCGTCAAACAAGATCCTTTTAAATGTGTACAGCAGAGGTAAAATTTTCTGCATGCTTTGAAAGATAGAATCAAGAATTGATCTTCTAGGTACATGAATCAGGAATGTTTCCACAGACCTTCTGAAAGGAAATATGGTATGCTCAGCCCGTTCTCTGGCATATTCCAAAAACGATATTGATTTGGTTTTCAGCGATTCATCTTGAGAACTTCCTACTGTATTGATTTCATTGTCCAAAAAGGTGTGAAACTCAGAACCACAATGCTCAAAAAAGTTAATCATCGATAATGTACAATGCCTCCAACCAGTGAACCGTCCTAAGCAATTAGCAAGTCCATTAACACGATGATCTAGGAAAATTTCTTCAATATCTGAACCAACTTTCAGGTTATCCTTATTTCCAAATATGAGAATGCCACCTAGAGGACAAGGTAAAAGACCCTTCTGGCAATCGGCACTGGATGAATCTCTAACAAGTTTAACAACTCGGGAAGCCAGTTCAGTAATTGCCACATTTGTTGGCGCACAAATAAGGGTTCTCACATTCATCTTTAAGAGTATATACAGCAAAAAACTTATAGTCCTTGTCTTTCCGGTGCCAGGCGGCCCCCATATCAGTTGCACAGATGACGTGTGGTGGCATTCAAGTCGGCGTAGAGAAGCTAAAATAGCTTGGTTTTGGGATTCATTTAAACCGCACAGTAGAGATGATACAGATTCGTCTCCCATCTGTATATTTCCTTCATGAGGGCAAACTTCACAATCTTCAAGGTCCTATTTCATATGGCACGAGTAAAGAGTTACTGAACTGAACTTTCTATTGTCTTTGTTTTGTTAGCACATATATTAAACAAAAGCTGACATTTTACCACACACTTTGGAAATCTATATTATTCATGAAAGGAGAGTCCTCCATGCCTACATCATCCATTCAATGCCCAATCACAATCATTTATTCAATCAAAGCCTAACCCATTCCAATGTGT
>JAQRGC012285689.1:0-11199 GCA_028659135.1 Plantago lanceolata
AAAACGATTTCATGAGAATTACTCATTAGGTAAACATATAGCACGATCAAATTCAAACTCCAAATAAATGACTCCTCATAGCTCAGAAAGTCAGAAGAAGTAGATCGATCGACTTTGCTGCAGTCATCAAAATCAAAATATACTTGTATATCCCTTTAATAATATTTTTATATTATTTTGTCCTTTGTCTTGTTCGCTTTGCATCTGGTGACGTGTCCAACATTGGAGTCAAGTGCACCATAAAACCAGCTAGCATGATCAGTACATCTAGTAGGATATTAAATTGAAAAATTAACTGCTGAAATTGATCTGTTTGATTTATACATAAAAAAAACTCAGTTTTCATGAGACTCATATCACCATCATTATTTTAATGGTTGTTACAACTTACAAGTTCAATTCATCTCAGCGACTCAAAAACTCTGCTCTGTGTGCTTACTTCTTATATATGTTTGTTAATCACGGATTTAGAGCTCTAACCTCGTACTGATTACTTTATCCCCTCCAAATTATACTATGGCGTCTTCAATTCTGAGGGACGAAACGATTTCACTGCCTTTCAGAGTATTGGAAGAGGAGGTTTCTCCTACGCCTGAATCCAATCCTTCCAACGCTGTCATTTTCGTCGGACTCAGCTTAGTTTTGGGGATCGCTTCTCGCCACGTCCTCAGAGGCACGCGCGTGCCCTACACTGTTGCTTTACTCGTTCTCGGCATTGGACTTGGCGCTCTAGGTTTGTTGTTGTTTTCTGTAATTCTCTTCGCTGTTCGATTGTGGAAGTATCTGGTTGTTAGTCGGACGGTAGAACTCTGCATTATCTAGATTGTAGATTGATTGATATTCGTTGTTGCCGTTATGATTCGATATGCAGCTGTATTGAAGTCTGTTTAACTCTATTCCGTGTTCAATTGTGGAAGTATCTGCTTATTATGCTCGTATTCGGATCATTTGTGCTTGTAAAACATAGGCCACTTATCATTGTATCATGTAGACTGTAGATTTTGATTGATTTTTGTGGTTGATTTTATGCCTTGATATGCTCTATTCCACTTTCTGTTGTGGAAGTATCTGCTTATTTTGAGCTTGGATCATTTGTGCCTGTAAAACGTAGACCTATGCATTATGTAGATGGATTGATGTTAGTGGAAATATTTTGTTATTATGTCTGTCAGTGTCAGATCATCTATTGAGCCTATGTATGTAACTAACTGTGCCTTGATATGAAGTTTATGTTGAAGTACGTACATATATCACTTTGTAGGGAGATAGACTTGTATAAACTGAAAATAAGCCGAAGATTGATCTGTATTTGCAGAGTATGGAACGCATCACGGCTTGGGAAAGCTTGGAGATGGAATCCGTATATGTAAGTTTCAGTATTCACTTTCCATATAAGTTATTAAGAAGTGATTCGATATGTTAATCCCTCTGCGGAGCTTTGTTTTAATTATTTTTATTGGTTGAGTGAATGGAAGGTTGGTTATCTGGAAACTAATGTGTTTGCTATTAATACTTGTGGTGATAGTGGTTTTTGTTTATTGATATCAGGGAATAATATTGATCCGGATCTTCTCTTGGCTGTCTTCCTTCCTGCACTTCTTTTTGAGAGTGCATTTTCAATGGAAGTGCACCAGATAAAGGTCCTTGTTCTAAACCTTTTGTTTTTTTAAACTCGGTCAGAATTGTCAAGTTTTGTCTCTGCCCTTTACCATTTTGCATTAGAATGTCACAGATGGAAGTAGAAAAAGTTTCCATAGTGACCCTCTTCCTGGTGTTAACTATCTTGATTGTTTGCTATTCTTTTGCCCCCCTAATCCAATGCAGAGGTGTATGATACAAATGGTTCTACTTGCTGGACCTGGAGTACTTATTTCAACCTTTTTTATTGGGACTGCTTTGAAGGTTTGAAATTCTTTCTTTTCTGTTTTTTTTTTTTCCCTTCCTTTCTGGCATTATTCTGAGTCCTGAGATGTTAAAAAAATCTATAGCTTGCTTTTCCATATAACTGGAACTGGAAAACATCATTGCTGCTTGGTGGCCTCCTCAGTGCTACTGATCCTGTGGCTGTTGTTGCTCTCCTGAAGGAGCTCGGAGCCAGCAAAAAACTGAGTACCATAATTGAAGGAGAATCCTTGATGAATGATGGGTATGTTTATTTTACTGTATTCTCTATCCAAAGTCGCTAGAGTAGGATTTTTGTAACTGTTCATTCAGTTGCTTCAATCAAAATTTCCAGTTGTTAGGTCCTTCCCAAAGTATGATAGGCATGATAACCATCTCCCCTTATTGCTTAAGAAAATGCATCTCTGTACTTCACAGGACGGCAATTGTGGTCTATCAGTTATTCTACAGGATGGTTCTCGGATGGAGTTTCAACTGGGGAGCTGTAATCCAATTCTTGTTACAAGTGTCTCTTGGAGCGTACGTCCATATACTTTCGATAACGAATAACATCAGCTGTATTTATCTGAATTGCTTCATTATTATTATTTTTTACAGTGTAGGTCTTGGTTTTGCTTTTGGAATTGCATCAGTTCTGTGGCTGGGGTTCATATTCAACGACACAGTAATAGAAATTTCGTTGACGCTCGCTGTGAGCTATATTGCTTATTTCACGGTATGTACTTCATCAATCGTGTTTATTTACTGTTGTATCCTTATTCATTGTTGTTATTGGTAGATTGTGTGATGCACAGACTATGTTCCTCTAGATGTATGTTGACATTTATTCAGTTGCTTGTGCTTATATTATGGTGCACAAGTGTTGATGTGTTATACAGTATGGCCAATCTTGTATCTAATCTGTTGCCCGGTTCTCTCCTATCCTAACCTGATGACATTCTACTTCCATCCCTTGACCATACTATCTACCTCTGTGTGTATATCTATTTCTTAGCCTGTGAAGTTTTTAATTTAGAATAAATTAAGCTTCTTGTTTTGTAGATCAATCTACATTTGTCTTTATATAAGTGGATTACAGTTCATATTCAGCATATGTTTCAGGTTTAAAGTTAGAAATGTTTCAGTATTTTTGAGAACTTCCCCTGAGACATTTTTACATTACAAATTGAAGCTTTCTTGGCCTTCATTTCGGCTACCTAGAAAATGGAAGTCAAAGTCTTTTTTCGGCAGAAATAACTTTCACCGTTTCACCCATGCTTCCATTTACGTAGAGCAATTATGCTCTCCTGAAAATATTTATCTTGGGTGTTGCCAAGGAGTATTGAGGATGTTATTCGGGCTTGCGAAAGAAAGTTCAGAATTAAGAAAGAGAAAATTGTTTGGAATATGATCCCCGGAAGGACAATAGATACTTTAAAGACATCTTTTGTTCAGACTTCAGAGTTGCCATGCTGTAGAGGGGAACCCTATCTTGATGTCTTTTCTTTCCAATTTGTAGTTCAATGCACTCCCTGTGTATAGCCCATTAAAAAAGGCCGTGGAGAAGCTATGCTGGCTCTCCAGGCTCTTCGTTAGCTATTAGTATATGATTATGTTACTCTGTATGGAGTAAATTTTCGAGATCCAATCTTGTTTCTTGAAATCAAGGTTCTTTTCAGAAGTCCATGTTTAAAAAAAATTGATAAAGGAAAAATGTGTCTTAGTGGTACTGCTTAGTGTTTCGGCTACTGATTGATTAAAATTCCAAATCATGGAAGTTATTTGTACACTTATCATTTAAGAATTCAAATGTGCTTTTGCATGCTTTTATTTGCACAGCAATGGCCAAACCCGAAGCTATTATTGTTATTCTTTTTGGAGCTAAGGGAAATTACTTGTAATTTATGACAGGCTCAAGAAGGAGCTGAAGTTTCCGGTGTTTTGACAGTCATGACTTTGGGGATGTAGGTTTGATTATATTCGTTGGTGATTACGAATTGCATAGATAGCTTTCTGATCACATGTATGGACAGGTTTTATTCTGCTGTGGCTCGTACAGCCTTTAAGGGTGAAAGTCAAGGAAGCTTGCATCATTTTTGGTACTTATCACCACATTCATTTCATATTTTGCTCTTCTATTGGCATAGGTTTTGCAAATCAGTAAGCTCATGTTGTTTCCCTAATATTTAGTGATTTATCTTTTCACCTTTGTACAGTTTGATTACCTTGTCTCCAAGGACCAAATTTTGAACAAGGTTGTTTATTTGAATAGTATGCATGGTTAAAAGAATCTTGTGATATAGATTTTCTTCTATATTGCTCTGGGGTTAAGTTCAAGGCTTGAACATATGATCAGTATTGCACCTGTCACATGCTCTTGATCAATAATATAAGCATCTCCTTTACCTGGGATATAAAAAATATTGACATGCTTAAGCACATGAAAGAATGTAGGAGCGCTTAGTTTCTTGTAAAAGTTTATGTGAGTTGAAGTAAAGGAAGAACTGAACTTGCTGAGTGAATGTATAAATCAAATTCACTAGCTTATTAGAGAGTGGGTATGGTAAAAATCAAGTCTAGCAAGTGCTTAGCTTATCATCAGCATCTCCCCATCCCTCCCCTCTTCTCACGTTGAATTGCTAGTTTCTTCATATACTGATTCAAATTTTCTACTGCCCATATCAATTCTCAGACAGCTTTCTTATGACGTATGCACTTGTTTCAGGGAAATGATTGCATATATAGCCAATACATTAATCTTCATCTTAAGGTAAGACTCGATATGAGCATTTTCTGTCCTCTTTCAACTCTAATAGTGATCACGCCGGTCTGGAGTTTATTATTGAATTCTTCATTTTTGTAGGTTGAAATAATTGACTTTAGCTTAATATCAATTGCATCTAAGCACATCTATAGTTTTCTGATGATCCGATTCCTTTTCAAATTTGCAGCGGAGTAGTTATAGCAGAAGGTGTTCTTGGAGGTGACAATATATTTAAAACACACGGTAAATTTTTTTCACCATTGGTGGTTTGGTGATATGAAATACAGAGGAAACAGTTGACATTGAGTTGCTTTTGGGATATAATTGCATTTAGACGGGGTTTAACAAAATTTCAAGAACCTCTCCCTTATTGTCTGATAAATTATGTTCGCACGCCCTTCAAATTTTGCTGCTCAACTGTACATCTACGGATCTACCAGCTTTTTGTCTACTTTAATTTCTATTTTTCTCATCATATAACGATATGAAGAGGGGGAGGGTTTAACTATAAGTACGCAAAATTTAGTGGTTGCTTAAATTTAAGAGTTCAAATTTAACCTGTTTAGGGGTGGCACGCCTTTAAATTTGAATTTTTTTAAAAATAGTTTAAAGTTCCAGCTGAAAAATTGGCCTTTTAATTTCAAAATATCTCAAACGACTGTTTTATCATATGTTTAACAGAAAATGTGTGCACATGTCTTTTGGAAACAATTGGTTGCTTGTAACTTTAATCATGAGAAATGTATTGGAATGTGGCAAAGTTTAGCTCAACAAACCCAGATTTCACCCTCTAGGAAATCTGAAAGGGTAAAATCCTTTTTTGGTAATCCAGAGTCTGACATTTCCGATTTTGATACTCGGGAATGGTGGTGCTAATTCAGGTACTAAATAGTGCTACTAATCAAAGCCGACTAGGATGCTGGAGTATTTAAAATTAGGTAGGCCGGAAGTTGTCACGTGTATATCCTCTGCCAGCTATTTGTTCTGGCCATCTGATTGTAAATAGTACCCTAATTGGCTAGTACCCCCTCCGATTTTTTATCGGATTTTTAAGGTATTTGCACAGGAATTAAGGAAGTGTCTGGGGGAGTATATTTTATTCTTCTAATCATTGATTACCTAGTTAATTGTGAAAAAGATTCCACCCTCATTATTAATTTAACATAGAAAAATTATTATAAAAAAGAGAACAAACCTAAAAAATTCTTGAAGTTGTAAAAAAGTTTAAAAAATGGGAAGGGAATATCATTCATTGCACCTTGAAGTTCTAAAAGTTCTTACAAAAAAAAAGAGAAAAAAAACTAAAAAGCCCTATAAAAAATGGAGGGAGTACGATTTAGTACCTAAACTCGACACCACCACTCTCCAGCACCAAATTTGACTATGCCAGCACCCTGGAGTACGAAAAAATGGATTTTATGTGTGTGCCTAAGAATCAGGCTGATGACTTTTGATGGAAAAACATTGATTTTTATCATCTTTCAACCTTAAAGTAGAAAAAGGGTCTACAAATGAACATGCCATAGAAAAGATTCATTGTAGTTTCGACCCTTAGCCTATTTTTAGTGCTGGTAAATGATAAGCAACTGCACTATGTTAAAAGTCCAAGAATTTACTTCACGTTCGTATCCATAAATTGGAAAAAGAATAGGCATGTGCTGGGCACTATGCTCTGCTGATGATGCGTGTACTACATGGCTGGAGCTATTTTGATAATTTGGGGGAGGGGGCAAGAACCTTAGCAATGATGTATGATTTGATCTCAATAATCTGTCTCATGTCTCTCACAGAAAATTCTTGGGGCTACCTATTCCTTCTATATGTGTTTGTTCAAGTTGCTCGGATGGTTGTAGTTGGAGTTTTATTTCCATTTCTACAATACTTTGGTTATGGTTTGGAGTGGAGAGAAGCAATCGTTCTGGTATGGTCTGGTCTGCGTGGTGCTGTTGCATTGTCACTTTCACTATCTGTTAAGGTGAGCTACTGCCGTCTTAATCTGTTGTGCTATATATTCAGATATAAATTGAAATCTTTTCCTGTTAGCCTATGATTATAAACCATGTGCTTGTGTTTCATCCTTTTTCATATGACTTGTAATTTTGTCCCGCTTTTATGGGGTTTTCCTTGCCCAATCCATTTAAATGGGTATGGAACCCACCTGTTTACAAAAATGGGGTAAAAACAGGCTACCAGTTTAGCACCCATTTGAGATGGGTCAAATATGGGTTATAGAGTGGGTAAAACTTTTACCCATTTAAAATTTGACTACAGTTTTAGATTAGATTCCATTATATTTTCTTCCTTCCCTCCTTATTTTGTGTAAATGGGTAAAACTTAGACTTTAGAGCGAGCTATACGACTTAGTAACAATGTAACCAAGAAAGAAGTACGGTCTAGCCACGCATCATGCCTCCCAGTAGTCAATTACATATGGCGTCGTGGCCAGCCTAAAAAACGGGGTCTTGGTTGCGAGATGACCGAGATGCTGAAAAAATATATAAGTACTTGTAAAGTTAAAAAAAAAAGCTTAGAAATTACCTCTTCTTCTTCCTTGTCACTTTCATCACCACTACTCAAGTCAATTCTTCTCTTCTTCAATTTAGCTCTTTCACTTGAACTTGTAGGTCTAGAACTAGAAGTAGAAGTGTTCTTCAGTCTTGAGTCTCTCCTAGTGTACACTGAACTTAAGAGTCTCTTCCGAACCAGCAGAGATTTCACATTGAACTTGAAGAGAGGTTTTGCGCTGAGGGTCAGATGGGAGGAATGAAATGAGAACCCTTCCCTTTTTTTCTATCAATTTAGGTTTAACTGGGGATAATTGACTAATTTTACCCCTAATTATTGATGGATTGGGCATGACCGGAAATGCTGGGATTGCCCGCTATGCTAACTGTCCCGCTACAGATATACCTGTAGTGGGCATAGGCCCAACCGCGCCGCGATAGTGCGCGATCGTCAACACTGCACCTCTACTGAAAGGCCAAACTGGCAACTATGTTACATTATCATTCTCATCAGGAACAAAATTTAGTCATCCTATCACCCAAAATATACATTTTCATGATATGATGATGGTCCCCATACTTTAATGTGTCTCAATCTAGTTTCTGGATATAAGATATTGATAACCAGATTTTACTATCTTGATATCTTCTAACTCATGTTTATTTATTTTTATTGTCATTTCAGCGTACCAGTGATCACTCCGCACATATAAGTTCTGATACTGGAACCCTGGTATGTCACGTGAACATTACATTGATGAACATCCAATTTTATACTGATGAACATAAAAAATTACGATGGCCACTATGGCACTATCTTATTCAAAGATTGGTGTACGGAGCTAGAAATTTATGTAATTTGCCTTTTTTCTAATAGTTCAGTTGATGATTATTAATCCCATGAATCTCCAAAACCTAGAATTCCATATATTAGGGGGTTTCAACAATTATGATTAATTTGATATAGTTGGTCCTGAAAGGAAAAGGAGTGTAACCTACCGATGCTAGTTTCATAACATCTGTGTTTGTGCAAGTTATTATATAATCATATCTCTGGTTTTTGCAGTTTGTATTTCTAACTGGTGGAATTGTATTCCTCACGCTTATTGTGAATGGGTCAACAACTCAGTTTGTTCTGGGTTTTCTCAAGTTGGATAGACTGTCTGCTGCAAAGGTTAGTTTGTTGTTATGTTCAATATGTGCGCAAAACTTTGCTCATGTTAAATTGAGTATTGGAGACACCTTGCTCAGAATGCGTGGCACCGTGACCTATTTTTATATGTTACTTGCACATGTTTAGAGTTGTCCATGAAAACAGCAAGTGCTGTTTTCCATTACGTATATAGCTCACTCTATTGTGCAGCACTTCTGAATTGAGGAACATGAACTTCCTTCCCTGGAGACCCATTTTACAAATAGTCCATTCCTCTGGAACATGAACAACAAGAGTTATTATGATGAAATCTCATTTTGTCCCTGTTTCTTTGGCACAGTTATCTAGATATAAATCAACATTTGGGTTTTGAATGAGATGCCATAATACATGCTTTATATATCGAAATGTAATCCAGGCCTCATTTCCCTATAGCAGTAACTCCTAAATTCTATCTCATGCAGATTTTCAAGCCACTACTTTTAGTTGGATTTTTCTCTACAGTGACAAACACTTAATTCATTTCATAAAATAGGATAATCTTAAAGATTTTGCAAAGCAATTTGATATATTCATGATAAATCTCTCTCTCCTCCCACCTCCTAATGTCATGAAAAAAGGCTATCTTGAAAATCAAGTTTATCATTTCTTGCAAATGGATGTTGTTCCTCTGGATATAAATTGTTAACTTGTTTGCATCTTTTTATCGTAGTGTTATGAATTATGATTAACTTTGTTTGTTATGCTGATATAGAAAAGATCATCACTTGACTCATGTAAAAAATAATATTTGCTGATGTTGTGTGATAGAGGCGAATATTGAATTACACCAAGCATGAAATGCTAAATAAAGCTCTTGAAGCCTTTGGTGATCTTGGAGATGATGAGGAATTAGGACCTGCTGAATGGAACACCGTTAAAAAGTACATAGCAACATTAAATGATGTTGATGGTGAGAGCTTACACCCTCATGCTTCATCCGAAAATGATGATCACCATGCCCGCATGAATTTGGTAGATATCCGTGTCCGCTTCTTGAATGGTGAGTGTTCCACACTCTTATTTCCTTCTTCAGTTATAATGCTGATTCATGTATACTGATTATGTGGTTGCCCATTGTACCAGAAAGTTAGTTTTTTTAGAACTATCTTCCCCCATTTAGGGGCACTAGTTGATGACAATAAACTATCTTTCCAGCTCCTCTAGTCACTAGTGGGTTTTAGTTCTATGGGATCATGTAAAAGGACTGGTTCTAGTTATCTTTTTTTCATTGTACTCCTCCTACAGTTCCCAAATCATATATTTTTAGCAATATTCAACTCAATGACGAATGAGAGATCAGAGAAGTATTTCAAATTACACCTCAGCCCGTGGTGACTAAAATAGCATAAGCAATAACTATATGTTTACATAGTAGAAATCGAACTCATTAACTTACCACAAATTGTCTGGATTTTATATGATTTGTTCATTTAAATGTTGGATCTCGAAGTTAGTTGAAGATCTGACCAGGAAAGAAGTAAAGAATCTCAGTAAATGATTGATCTTAGACTCATTCTGTTATGCAGTGGAGAGTTACTGCGGCTTAGAAGCATATCCTAATTGAAAGTGCACACCTACATACTTCTTTCTCCCAACTTGATTGCAGTATAATGCCGCAAGCCCAACTCTCAAAGGTTAATGACATAAACTATCTAACACGATGAGAAATCACTACAGGTGTTCAGGCAGCTTACTGGATCATGCTTGATGAGGGAAGAATTACCCAAACTACTGCCAATCTTCTGATGCAATCTGTTGATGAAGCAATGGACCTGGTATCTCATGAGGTTTTGTGTGACTGGAATGGTCTACGATCTAATGTCAACATGCCAAACTACTTTAAGTATATTCAGTCCAGTATAGTCCCACAAAGGCTTAAAACATACTTCACCGTCGAGAGATTAGAGACTGCGTGCACCATATGTGCAGCCTTTATCCGTGCGCATAGAATCGCAAGTCAACAATTACTTGAGTTCATTGGTAAGGAGTTTCTCCAATCTTGTAATGCTTTACTTTGCTGCTCATTTCTGCTATATTTTAATTATTTGTTCAGTCTTACATTAGTGTTGATTTATTTTCTAATTTACTATCTAAAATTCACGGTTCATTATGCATTACCACATCATGAACTTCGTGGCAAAAATTATTTTTGAGTACTCAAATAGTATATTATTTCAATTGCCTTCTCAGAACATTTTATTATAAATTTTAAAAGGTCTTCATTTTCCTGGTTCGGAAGCAATACTTGACAATTATGCTATAAGAGGAGAAATCTGATTTAAACTTTTCTTAGCTGTTGCTTTGTTTTGCTTTTGCTTTGTCATCTGCCACTATCATTTGTTTTTCCCTTTCTCTATTTGTGTTATTCGAATCCTGTAATGATCAAAATGAATGTGGAATGTCTTCATTGATACTTGAGATTTGGATCGCCAACTGATGTCTAGCAGAGAGGCATTAATCTTTCAAGACACAGCTGCCTGCTTGTTGATTGTTAGATTATTTCTTAAAACCAATATCGTGTATGTAAATTTACTGGTGTGGTAGAAACTACCAACTAAGAAAAGCATAGTTGGTGGCATATAGATAGTAAATTAATTGCTGTACCACGCATTAGTTGGTGGCATATAGATTTGTGTACCATCACTTGGTACCATATTTTTTTATGGAACAAACCATTGATTCATGAATTAAATGGTGTACCATATGTTGGTACCGTGTTCGTATAATTCATCATTTATAAGAACCACCATATGGTACAACCATTTCATTTTGGTACCAATGGATGATTTAGCATGGAAGTGAGACAAGAGAGAATATTCAGTTACAAACGGATTGTAAATTAATTATTTTCCAAA
>JAQRGC012285713.1:0-11234 GCA_028659135.1 Plantago lanceolata
GCAGTGTTGCCTCCATTCACTTAGTCTCCATTCTATAACATGAGTATGAGTAGGAATCGACAAATCGTTGTCTTTTAACTACAAACCTTGTGAACTAACCTAAGTAAAAAAAAAAAAATGACTATTTCAAGCAATAGCAACCTAAACCTAACACGGGCCCCTCCTTTTCGGGTACTTTCATCTTTGTAGGCATATTCTCAGCTTAGCGAGCTGAGTTATAACCTATTTTTGCAACAAGAAAGAAAAAAGTAGATGAGAGAATGGAAAGAGAAAGAAAGCTGTTGGGCCCTTGCATAGAAAAGAATAAGGAACAAAAAAAAAAATAAAAAAGTTGGGGGATTCCACGTCTTACTTACTTACTGCTTGATATTGAAATGGATGTCCACAAAGATTCAAATAATTGTAAGAAAATAAAAAAAGTAGAGCAATAATATATAGATAGAATAAAGAAAATCCTAAGGACTTTGATTGTACCCAAACCTACTTCAGGTTTCACTCAAAGGAAACTATTAGAATCAATTTCAATACTGTTCGCACAGCTATACCTATGACTAACAACGAATAGGAATTAGCAAAACTCCTCAATCTGTATATATCCATTTTAAAGACGTGAACCTTATTGCTGAACATAAGATATATAAGACGGATACTATACTAGTAGATGAAATACTAATAGACGGGCTCGACCATCTATCTAGTAGCATCAGATTATAATCATACTTGCACGAGCTACCTACTTTCCGTAAAGCGAAGACTTTCTTCATAAATACTACTATACTATTCTATGTATCCATGTTTACGTCAATTGCTGTCTCGAGAGAAATCCTATCCCCTAAGCATACCTACTTATGTCAATTTAACTCTTAACTAGCAGAGAAAAGGACCACATAAACGAAGTCCCCGGAATCTCCCATACTAGTACTACGGTTCAAACACCTTTAATCCAAAATACAAGCATGGAGAGTCACACAAAAACCTGCAACGACTAGCTAGAAGAAATAAAGCTACCAGGAAGACCTCCTTCCCGAAACTATTTTCAGTAAAAAGTATGAAATGAAAAGAACGCCGATTAATTAGAAAGAAAGAAAAAAAGAATACTTTAGAACAGACATGACTCGGACTTGATACTAATTTTTAAAATAATTTCAAACAACGAAAAAAATAATGTAACCCCAAGGTACCCCCCGTAGCCCTAGCATCCCAAAGCAAAGTAGAAGACGACTTTATGAGTATAACCCGTTATCTTACAGTACAATTTCAATAGGAGAAATGAAGACCAAAGAACAAAGAGAAGCTATACGGTTGAGAGGAAGAAGAACGCTTTTATTTTACTTCCAATTTAGAATCCTTCTCAAAAGAGGCAAGTTTTTTCTTAAAAAATTATTTCATTTTTAAATTCGAAAAAAAGTTTTTATAAAAGTGATTTGAGGCGTAGACTTTACAATTTTTAGCACATAAGGAAATAAGTGGAGCTAAATGTTGATCAAAGTAAGGATGTTTAGCCCTAGCTTTAAGGTAGCAGATTCAGAATCCAGCAGTTTGAGCCCTACCAGCTAGAAGATCAGAGAACAAGAGAGAAACGTTAGAATAAAGACTAAAGTTTTATATACGATTATCAAATAAGTTAGTAAGAACTTCTTGATTTATCAAAATTTGAAAAAGACAGATAGAGATTGCTTAAAAAAAAAAGAAGACAGGGAGTCCAACCAGAAATTATACGATTACTCTATCTAGATATGCTAAGCGGTGGATCCAATCATAAATACATAAATTTTTGTCTTGACTAAAAAGGTAAAAATGAAATATGTGTTTCAATCGATTTCTCTCCAAGCTACCACTAGCTTGAAATAAAGCAAATAGAAATAGATAAAAGAGGGGAACTCAGAAGAGGGAAAATAAATAGGAAAGATTGTATTTTTCTTCCTTCTAACTCGACTTGACACTGGCTGTTGATTGATCTGGAGCTTTTTCTTTGTTCTTTTGTCAGAACCAACCAACATCTCTTGGTAGAATTGGCTCCTGTACGGACTCCAAATTGCAACGGTTAATGAATCTAATCTATTATAGAGAAGCTTGCTCAAAAGTATTCAATCATACAAACTTTTCTATGCTTCGCGTTCGCGCAGCCAGCTTCTTTCTTATATAATATATTCTTATATAATATATTTTTATAATATATATATAGTAAATCCACTTCAGTAGTGAATGGAAACGACCAATCTATTCTCTTTGTAGGATAATTCTAAATCTTATACTTTCTTAGTTTTTTAATTCATAAATAATAATTTTTGGAATGGTTGTTTTTCAGACGGGACTGCAACCCGAAACTTCTGTCCCTGAGATAAGGATGTTCCAACTGATTCAACTACAAAAATAATATATTTTAAACTTATTAATTCTGGTTTTAGGGCTTAAGGGAACTCGCCTAGAAGTAGAAAGAGAAAAAAAAACTGCTGTTTCTTTTTTTTAAAGCCTTGTCAAGTCGCTTACATCATTCGCAAAAGATGGAATTGATGTGGCGTTTTCATAATCCAGGACTAAAATCAGACGTGTAAATTCGATTGTGTATAAGACGTAAGATAGTGCATTTGGCTCTCTTCTTAGAGCTTCCTACGCCCGCTGCATCCTTCTTCAGTCAGTTACAAAGTATATCTTTATAAAGCTAGTAAATCGAAACAGGAAAGAAAAACTTTTCTTTTTGTTTAGCTATGAAAAATGCAATTCGAAATATTTCTTAACACTTTTTAGACTCTACTGTTGGTTTATGTTGAAAGATTACTGAATACATTTATATTTTCATTTTTATTGAAAAAAGGGATAATACTAGCCGGAATCCTTTATCAATAAATAGCAACGTAGAAAAAAAGCTCAGTTTTAGACCCAGAAAGCTGTTATCACCTCTATTCTCTTGTCTCTCTTTTCCTTTCCCCCCTGGTAGCGGAGTTATTCCCTTCTTTCTTCCATGCCCTCGTCCCCATTTTCTGTGACATTTACCATTTCAGATCATTCTATTCTTCTTCTTATTATTTTGATTTGATTTGATAGCGACATTACATTAGCCCTGCCATACTCTTTAACTCGGGTTTCCACCCACATCACTTCCTTTTATCTTTGGTCGTTTCTCTTGGAATCTACTTCTTTCCATTTTTGATATGAAAAAGAGAATCAGTCCTAGCCTAAAGTCTAGTTAAGTAATCCAACTCAGAGTCCTTCCTCCTTGTTTTCTTCTTGTTTTTTTATTATTCTATTTCTTTTTTTATAAATAATATACTGTTTTTTTTATTTATAGAAAAAACAGTTTAATTGAGCACCTATTGGTTGAATATTAAAGATGGTATATTTTTGTATGCATGAGGGCCTAAGGGCGTTGTAGAAGTAGGCATGTTGCTTGATATGTATGGAAAAGGAGCATTGCGACGAGAGGTAGGCTGTTATTCTTTTCATTTTTTTTTAACTTGAGGCTCATTAACAGAAAATGTCTTTAATTGTGTTTGAGACACTGGGTCTTTCGTTTCTGTTGTAATCTTAGTTAGATAAAAAGATCAGGACTACCTTAGTCTTCGCAAGGATTTTTTGCAGCTAAAAGTAGAAGTTTCTAGGCGACCTCACTTTCTCTTTTTTCTTAGTTTTGGTTTCCCCTCTAAGTTCCCTCCTTGCAGATTTTCGTGATGAGTAGAGAATCTAGTTTCAACCTTCAAGATTGGATCTTGATGCTCTGAAATAAAAAATCGATGAGACGTAACGTAAGTCTAATAGGAAGGGAAAAATATTAAACTAAAAATTTTTTTATTCTGCATTTGACTCAGCAGCAAGGGATACATGCCCAGATACAGTTGAAGTAAGAGCTAGGGGTTTTTAATACAAAACCGGAAAATAACGACTGAGATGGCTACACACTATTTTAGGAAAGACTCTTTCTATTTTAATAATACATATATTCTGCTGTAGTGTTCTTCTTTTTTTCTTCTCATTCAAAGTATACTTTGTAGCCCCAGAGTTCTAATTCTCTTACTTGCCTCCACAAAGGATTTTCTAATCACTGCCTAGATCTTGCTAGGAAGAAAGCTTTCTTGGGTTTGGTAGAACTAAAGCCCATCGATACAATTTCTTTAGTAGAGTTCTTCTAAACTGCCTCAAATTAGTAAACTTCTTGTCCTATTTTAGTTTCTTCTCCGCTTTGCGGACGGCCTTATGTATACTTTTCCACAGGGTAGGAAGGGCCCTGTATAAGAAGTTGGTCTAAGCTCTAGGTAAAATCCTCTATTTTATTTTCTCTCTTTGGAATTGAATCTTCCGAGTCTACTTTCATAGCCAAATTGAAAGTGAAAATTTTCTCAGTGGGAGTTCTTCCTTGGTGACGGCTTTTATTTATTATCTGGGAGTGTCCTAGTTTGCACATTTGTCCGTGATTATAAATGGTGTAAGTAATAATGTTTACTTTTTCATCTACCTGCCAGATTAGAACCTATGACAGCATCAAGTATTCCATACAATGCCTTTATTGCTTCTACATGATCATTTTCACGACTCACTACTACTATTTCTATTTCCGCAAAAAAGGTTAGTTTTTGGATAGATCTCTTATTGGAATATAGGATAACTAGCTTGTTGACAAATCTCTAGGTCGGAGTCAACGTTACGTTGCCCTTACTATACTATTATATAGATATGGATAAATTGGGGCTTTTTCTCTCTCCTATTTTCTTTTTTCTTGGTTTTGTTTCTCTTTTTTAGTCTTTTACTGTTAGCACTAGTAGAATGTCTCCATTTCCTATTTTTTCTAATCTATGACAGATGAGACAGATCTTCGCCTGATCCTACATATGCTAAAATTCTAGAAACTTCCCTTTTTTTCGCTTTATACTCGTTGAAGCTTTCAACCGACCTGCCCTTCTTCTTCTAGAAGCGAATGGCTAAAAAGCCTCCCTATTCCGATCTTCTTTCCTTCTACGTGGAAACTAATAGACATATCAACCAATATCTACAGATGGATTAAGTCTCGTTAGACAGGTGTGGCCCAGTCAAAGGTAAATGGGGCTCGTGATCGCCCTAGTGAGGGGGAAGTACTTCTAAGTCAAGCACCTGCTCGCTCTGTGGTGTGCCATCTCTTGCAAGATAAGAGTTTTTGTTTCTTAGTCGTAGGAGCCTCCTTCTATACGCCATTAAAAGCCTCCCTTTCTTTCGGACGAGAGGAGACAAGGGGCTGCTTTTTTTTGTTTCCCTCTCTCTAACTCTTTCTTTCTCTCCTCACTCTAAGATCTCTAGTCGATTTCAGAATGTGATATAAAAATATTTTTGAAAAAAAAAGTGTCCATTTTCATCTCCAACCGTCGGAAAATAACCATAAGATCAAATGGAGAGATCGAAAAAGTAGTATTGGTCCTATTTCTTTTTCTTTCTTTTTTTTTCTATAAGTAAAGGCGAACTAAACTAGTAGGATGGAACATGATTCATATACACAATTATTTCATCCATTTGAATCCCTTGGTAAAGGATCCTTTACTCCTTCCCAGATCTTGTTTTCTTTTATTCTTTCTGTTCTTCTTTTTGATTGAGGACTCTTTGGCTCGTCCTCAGTACCTCCTTGAATTCTCAATGGTGGGATCTATACAGGCATCCCCCGACATAGTCTTAAGCATCTTACTTAGGACGTGTAAATATCCCTTCGAGGTCCTCAGCTCTGCTTCTAGTTCGGCTTCGTTTAGCCTAGTACTGGATTGACAGGAACTCTTTTTCTCTTAGGGTTTCTTTTCCGATTCATCAAGGGTTCTTCTAGATTCTTACAAGTACTTCGGCCATGCTTTCCTCGGCCTAGTACCAAATCAAGTCCCCAGTTCGTAGTAGAAGTTTCGAAACAGCCCATTCTCTTGGATGATTCTTTTCCATAGAGATAAGAAATAGGTTAGGAAAGAGTTCCTAGGAAAGATTGGTAGTGAACCGAGAAGCATTTCCAAAAGCGGAAGAATGGGAGCTAAGAATGCCAGTCCGGTGAGGCTATTCATGGGTGCTACTTGGCAATTTCCTTATTGATATTCGTAAGGAAGAGGGAGTTTTCTTTCTTATTCGGTCAAGTCGGATGGAATTTCCTTCTGTTTCACTTGTCTACATCTTTAGTAAGTCGGAAAAGCATGGCCCTGGTCCAACGATGAGCCTATGATTCCTGCTTTATCTTCTTCTTTCTCTATTGGAATTTAAAGTGGAGTGACAACGAATATTTAATTTAAGGGATTCTAGATTGCTATTTTGAGTTCATTCGAGAGACTGTTTGCAATGTTGGAATTTCTACGTGCAACCCCATATCTGTATTTTTTTTTGAGCTTCCTTATTTTTATCTTTCTTGTTTTGTTTGTTCTAGATTGGACAACCACTTTCGGATAAGTGAATCTTCTTCCTTTTCCTAATCTCTCCCGAGTGTTTTGTTTCAACGACAAAAAATCCTAGTTCTTCCCATTGTCTTCTTTTTCAGTTTTTTTACTCAAGGATCACTTTTGCATGAGTAAATTCTTCGGAAAGCACTCGAAATCCCGAAAGGAGGAAGTACGGTTTTGAGAATGAAGTAGAAGGAAATTTACGAGAAAAAACAGAATAGACAGGGCAGGTTTCGTTGTCGTCTTGTGTCAAATGAACTTCTCTAAAAAAAGCGAAAATTTAGTAATGATGTGTGATGTATTCTTGCCCTTTCCAGGGAATCTTTCGATGGAGAGAGCCTCTTACTAGCTCTTCCTAGGATAAGGATGAACTCCTTCGAGCCGTCGCCAATGATCCAAGACGGAGAAGACCAAACCTAAGCCCTAAAGTATTAATCGTTGCTTTCTAGGGGATCCGAGCTCAACTACTTTTTCCAATCGGAGATTTCTGAGAAAAAGAAAGGGCATTGACAAGAGGAGAAAAAAGCCTGCTTCAAGTTTAAGGGGGATGTTTCAGGCATATGTAGTCCTCAATGAACGGACTTGATTAGTCCATTCATAACCAAATGGAACGCTTGGGAAAACTTTCTGCTTCTACTAAAAAATTTCTATGTATTATCTATAATATAATATTCTTATAGTTAATGTTTCTTTTTGGTCAATTAATTAGAAACCTTCCTTTAGAATCTCAACAAAGATAAATAGGCTCTCATACATAAGATAGAAAAAAACAATGAATAAAGAAAAACTATTTTCTTCTACAAGTGAATGTGTCCATTCTATCACGAAAATAAAGAACACAAATGGACAAGAAAAGATACTTTCTGGAAAATGCATGGTTAACAATGAATGTCTATTTCAACTTATTCTATTATTCCGGCCTTTCGAGGAAAAGTAATCTTGGAAACAACTTTTTTGAATCGAATATGCACGAGTTACTTTCTAGTACAAGGAAAGTACAAAGAATTTCCCTAAACAATAAGAACTCTTAGCACGCCCACTACCTTCGGAACAGAGAAATCCCAAAAGGAAAGATTCCGTAGGGGCAGCAAGACAGAGAGTCCAAAAGGCAAAGAGGGCCATTGTCAAACAAACAGATAGATGCCCATCCTAAGAAAGAAAGGATTCCATACTTTTACTTTAAGGGGAAAAGAAAGAGTCTTGTCAGATTCGACAATAACAAACACTTACTTATATATATTATGGCGAAGAGAAGAAGAGGAGGAGGAAAGCGAAATGTCTAATAAGAAGATAAAAATAGATAATAAAATAAGTATCTATTTAAGTATAGCGAAAAAAGTTAATAAAATATTGTATTTCTTTCCATTTCTCAATAAAACCAATAAATAAGCATGAAATAGCTAGGGTTGGTCTGATCCTAAGTCTGAAAGTTTCTAATTAACAAAAACTTAGCAAGCAGTGGGATTGCATTTTTATAAAAAACTTTGACTAACTATACTACCATTTTGAAAGGTCTTCCCATAAGACTTCCTTCGGCTTCCAGCACCAGCATTTTTCTATGCCTGCTAGTCTCGATTTGGAGATCAAGAAAAAAAAGAGGGAAGAAATTGTAAGTGCAAGATTACACGAAAACTATGTTGTGGGGGAAAGTCCGTCTGGCTTTCTTCATGGAGAAGCAAAAGAAAAGAAGAGATAAAAACAAAACCAAATAGAGGAGCCGGGGGCCCACTTTCTAAAAGAAAAAGCAAGTATTTGCTAGCTTTTTTAAAAAGCTAATGCCGCAAGTTTTTCTAAGCTAAATGAAATGAGACCCCAACACTGGTCAAAGCAAAGGAATTCTATTTCTCGAATATAGAAAATAGAAAACCTAGGAGATCGCCACTTCAATATACCATTTTTCATCCAACAAAGAAATAAAAATGTAGCCTTAGCCCTAAATTGGATAAAAAAATAAAAAGGGAAATGTCTGAACTTAGGTTGAAGAAGAAACAAGAAGAAATAAAAATGTAACGTCGCCGGTAGTCAATAAATTTTTAAGAATCCTGCAAGCAAGTCTTAACCTCAGAACTTTCGGGAATCCAAAGCCATCCCTACTACTCTTTCTTGTCAAAAGCCAAGAGAGGAAAAGAGGTAGACTACTTTAGTAGGAATTTGTAAGAAGCTCAACATTGAAGAAATATCCGCCTACATAGTAAACGGCCCTTGAAAAAGGAGTATTTTTCAAGAAGAGAATGAAAAAAAAATTCATGTCATTGCCTATAACTATCCAAAACTATGAATCAAATATGAAGGAGGAGAAAAATATAATTGTACTAGCAGAGTCATGTAAAAAGGGACAGGCTCAACCTAAGAAGTGGGGGTAACATAAAGTTGTTACATCAAAAAAGAGAAGTGAATTAGAAAAACCAATGCTTTCAAGAATACAGGCAGGCATCTTCTTTTTACTTGGAATTTACTCCTCTAACTCAATCCCGAAAAGAAAGCTACATTTATATATCACATGCATGCTCAATTAAAAAAAGGAACAATAGAAAGATTCTATCTTTAGGTAGGGATAGAAAATAAGAGCAAAAGCCATCCCACACCAAGCAAAGCGCACATATCTAAATAAGATTCCAACATGCCATCCCTAGAAAGAATGCAAATTAAAAAGTTCTAATTGCTACAATTTTTAGCATAAATCTAAGGAATATCTACTCTAGAACAACCAAATATAGATCTATTATTCTATATTATCAGACTCGATACCAAATTTAAGGAAAACTTACAAGCTTAGAATTAAAAAAAGGAAATACTTGGGGTTGAAATGCAACTGTCACAAAAGTTAGAGTGAGCTATACTTTCAACTATCTAATATCTGAAAGGATCCTGTCAGCATGCATGACGCTCCTAACTAGTCTAGTGATGAAAAAGAGAAAAAATACAATGAGGAACTTATGCACACACATTACTTTCATGAATGCTTAGAAAGAATTTTTTTTACGAAAGATTTTAACAAAGATAAAAAAGATCTAGGATAGATTGTTGATTTTTCCACTCTCAAATAGAAAAACATATACACGTTGGATGTAAAAAGACTTAATTTCAGACACAACAGAATTTCCCTCAACTTGTCGCGCCCAGGTCTTTTTACTAATTCTAATCTAATTCTATTTCAAGATATAATAATATATTGAAACATGCAAATATGTAGAGCTTTCAAAGCATTAAATTAAATAAATGTGTCTAATTCTTTCTTGGCATTTCTTCTAGTCTCTTAATCTACAAAACTTTATACTAGTGCTAGGTTGTTAACTTTGATAGTTTAAGAATAGATTACAGTGCAGTAAAGTAGATTAAGAAAGAAGCCTTAACAAGGCAAACAAAAATGAAATGGGTTGTTCATTTAGTATTTGAAAACTGGCATTCATATATTTATTTGCATCAATCAATAGATTGACCTAGATCTATTATAAAAAATATTAGTATAGATGAAAAGGCTGCTTACAAAGAATAAATTTTGTTCTTTGACTAGATATGAAAATAAGAAAGAATATCTTTTTTAGAATTACGAAAAATAAAGAACCATATCAAAAAGATGGATAGAAAAAAAAAGGAGGATCCAGAGCTAGACGAAAGGGAGGCAGGATAAGCCAGCAACTCGAAGTTGCATTCGACTATGCATTTCTATCAAACGGTCATAGCTTTAAATAGACATTTGGATGGAATCCCTTCTATTTTACTAAATTAACTTCGCCGCTCGAGAGTATGACTTTGGTCTTCTACCCCATAATCATGATTGAAAACTTGCAATCTACCAAGATCTTGACTAAACAATGCTATGCGCTTTAACCAAACAAACTTGCTGAAGCCGTGTCATAAGGAGAAATAGAAAAAAATGGATTCCCTTCGGAGGAGAACCTACTAGACTAGACCATATAGGTTACACTTTTTTTCCACTCTCCTTCTTAGCATTTCCTTTCACTCGAAGTGAGAGATTGTACCAAACTTTCTTCTTAGTCGAGCTCTTTGAAACTCCTCTGCTGGAATTCCTCTTCGAATAAGTAGATTCTCTTAATTCAGTTCTTTCCTCTTCGCCTTAGTAGGT
Source organism: Plantago lanceolata (assembly GCA_028659135.1). Taxonomy (NCBI): domain Eukaryota; kingdom Viridiplantae; phylum Streptophyta; class Magnoliopsida; order Lamiales; family Plantaginaceae; genus Plantago; species Plantago lanceolata. Next base: position 10,456 of record JAQRGC012285713.1, read on the forward strand.
AGAGCTATTATCTTTCTAACTTTCCCCTCTCTCGCGGGTCAGACTTCTTTTATTTCATCTTAATAACACCGAACAGAAGATTGAAACAAAGGGTCCCAAGACAGACACACGCATTTAAAGTTCCCTTATGTAATCATCACAACTCTTTCTTCATCTTGATCCGCTTTCTAAGTTATTATTGGTTCAATCAGCAGATGGAACTACTTTCGTACTCTTCATCTTCAGTGGACGAGACCACTTTGGTACTCCTCCTCTGATTCAATCGTTGGTGGGTCTTTTCCTGATATTTACCTTTTGGAACGGAAAATCTCCTTTCTTTCCTCACTCTTCCGCTTAGGCCTATTGTCGTAATCATCGTTAACCCTTGAAAGAGCCTTTTTGAGCGATAGGAAGAACTCGCAAACGGAAGGTCGGACTTTAAGTGCTGTTCACTGGGTATAAGTTCATTCCTTTTACTACTCCGCAACTAGGGCCTGTCATGTTGGCCGATTTAGAACCTTTCGATCTAGGAGTTTATCGGTACCCAACTAGGAAAGAAGGGTTTCGGTTTCATGCAACACTTTATCCTCTGGTCTTCAAGTAAATAGACCTATTCATTTCAAATAATGAATTGGAGGATGTTACTATATTACAGAAAAAGGACAGACTCCGTGTATTCATAACTTCTGCTCTCTTCACTCGAAGTTCACCTTTGCTAGCGAGAGAAAGACTTTAAGTAGTACAAAGAGGTGCTATTTACTTTATTCTGATCTCAATCACTTCATGGATAAAGACGACTC
>JAQRGC012285743.1:0-10884 GCA_028659135.1 Plantago lanceolata
CTTTATATGGTGCTTTCTGCTTTGTTCGACAATATATTCCGGTTTAGGTGATCTAGGTCACAATAATACATAAAATACATATGTATGGTCAACATAACTGCACGACCTATGGTGCTTTCTTTATTCATTTCTAAGTCTCACTACGAAAATCAACAACAAAATCCAACACAAACGCTGAAGCAGCACCAACCAGGGAAGTAGGGCAACCACACAAAAGTTGAAAGCTACATCTAACTTGTCCAGCTCTTGGCAACTACTAAGATGAAATGCAACCTTGTACTCCATTCACTAGAACACAAGATGCAAACTGGATTGTTATTTTTCTAAGCCTAAACAATTTGAATCGTTCTTAATTTAATTCAATAGTTCAAAAGAACCAAGAAAAAACCATTCCAAACAACATAAGAAAAAGGTAAGAACAAAACAGATCAAATCATACCATACCATAATCCTGCAACATGAAACAAGAAACTGGAACACCACTGTGCTAGTCTATATATGTAAGATCTATAAATGGCTTGCCCTCCTCATTGAACCAAAACTACATAGCTAGATCATGAAACTAGCATTCGCCTCATATAGCTGTCTTCCGTAACTCAGCAGCCCCGTGAGCAAAATGGCACCGATCACCGAAAGTGCATGACCCTTTCCCAAAATTCTCGCACAGCTTAGTCTTGTAGTTGCCTCCCGGGTTATGAGGTCCTCCAGGTCCACCTGGGGCCTTAGCCGGGACAGTAGCCGAACCAACACTAGCAATGAGCTCTCTCACCATAGCACTTGCTTGACTAATCTGCTCGAATGTACCTTCCAGCTCAATGTTCCTGAGATTTGGATCACTCTCGTGGTCACGTATCGCTAGCTTAACTCCTGTTTGCCTGCAGATCTGTTTGGAGTTTACCCCAGCTTTTCCAATTATGGCCCCAGCAAGAGATGCGTTAACGCTGATCTTTGCAGTAGCAGAGGCGCCAAAGCTGGCTGCAGGACCCGGCATGCCAAATTCAGGACGAGGGTTAAAACGGCCAGGCATAGGTCCAGGAGGTCCACGAGGATCATCATAAGATGGGGCAATGGCTTTGCCAAGCTCCCATTCACCATGGGCAAAGTGGCATTTGTCACCAAATTTGCAACCCTCAGCAGTGCTGAATTTGTTGCAAAGTTTCGTTTTCACACCTGCAGCAGGTGAACCGTTTAGGTTAGGGGGCGGGCCTGCAGGAGCTCGGTTGGTAGGAGCAGGCGTGAGGTTCATCGTATGGGCAATAGCATGATAGCCACCGGGAACATAGTGAAGGAAATGACAGCTCTCTCCAAAAGGGCAGCCAGCAGTACTGCAGGTAAACAAACAAAAAATTATACAACGGATCTTCTGAGCGAACAAGTGCACAATGTAAATTTCTGAAACAAGTTCATTTTCATGAACAAATATGCAGAAAAGCCCACAGGAAGCGTGAATTCAGCAAAGAAATTTCTGTCATGTATGTAGATGACTAGATGTCCATGTTAATAATTTACGGAGAAAAAGGGGCAACCAGATGAGATAGTATATGAAGATTATGCACATATATTGATACATCTTAATGGGCACGAAAGTAGCAACAGGATGCATGCAGCCATGCACAACAACAAATGTATGAATTCCCCACAAATAAGCAGTAGCAGGAGCAGCAGAAGTGCAGGACTAAACAGCTATCCATCGAAGTAGATAGACACATGACAGAGAACTCTAAGAAAAGCAGAAAGAACCATCACATGTAGAAAGTTCAATTTTTAACAGAATTCCTTTTTCCTAATATAATAATATAGTCTATATGCTAGAGCCTAGAGGTGCTAAAGGCTGTCATATGAGCACCCAAAATGAAATATTACCTTGCACAATTCGGAGGCATTACTGGAAATCTAAAATACTTCCAGAAATTATTTTAATCTCTACATTTTACTGCAAGGATTGTCCTTTATAAAAGAGATGAATTTTCTTTTGCCTTGCCTATTTCCTGTATGAACCTTCATATTGAGTGTGTTATGTGTGTATAGGAATAACAATTTACTGGACATACTGAATAGTGAATACCTAACATACAAACTGATCCCATTTGCAGGCATTATTTTTGTATTTTGTGTATAGTCAAGAAAGTTTGTAAACAACGAAGGACGCAGAAACTTAATAAATTCGGAGGTCCAACAAATTCTTATGCGGAAGCTTAGCACATTCAGATTCAGCATTTATCAACTGACTTCCAGAACTTAAATAACAAGTCACGCTCGGCATATATTCCTCACCATTAGCTTTTATCATCTCAAGCTTATAAAAGGAACCATCTTGTCCATTAATAAAGTAAAAGAACAAAACGACACCATTATGATGATTGAGTAAAATAAGAGAACCACCATCAAATATGAATTATTGGTACAAGAAATTTTACATGGTGTGGGGGGTACTTGAAATTTACCAGGAAATACAATATAGGAGCAATAAATTTACAGATATAGTGATATGGCAATGGTACGGCTACATATATCAGAAGATGATAAGTGATGCACTGTAAGAACATGACACCCAAAACATCCAGGGGCCATGAAGTTTATGTACAAAAAGTGGACATTAAACTGAAAGGCAAAAAACTTGTGATAGCTTTGAGCAATATGGAAAGTCAGTTGAAGTACTAGCAGGACAAGGTGGGAACTGGTTAGTTTTGGCCATGCCATTAAGTAACCAGCTTTGATGTATGTGAGGTCATGGAAACATTAGAATAGTGTGGTTACTGGAGGTAGAAATGAAATTAACAAATTGAATTCATTTAGGATACATTACAATTGGCTAGTGAATGTTTGAGATCTAGGTTGGGGCCATGACACTTCAACCAGGCAGTAGCTAAGCAGGGTCGGACATAGCCCAGTTCGGTTGGTTTAGTGCTAAACGATTAATATTTATTCCTTCGCAGGCCTTCCCATGAAATCTAATTGATTAAGCATAACATAAACAACAAAATATTGTTCACGCGATTGCTGGTAAGAGAGGAGGACCAGGTGCGATGGTCAGCAACATGCAAGTCACTGGGTGAAAGTACAGAATATACATCTTCCAACAATGCAAACAGTCAAACACAATCATATGTATCTACCTACCCTCCAGTACCTCAAATGTACACAATGCAAAAACATGAGCTATTCTTGACAATATGTACAGCTAAGTGCACAAGAGATATTCTTGACCAAGCACACCATGGTTCCATACTGATAAATTCAAATCTTTACCATATGGTTTTGGAAGTACTTACTACTGTATATATAACCAGAAAAAAAATATAGCTCATAGAAGTTTTAATGGTAATAATAAGTGATAACTCCCTGTAAATTTGAATCCCTTGGTGTATATTACATGCGCGTTTGTTCATGCAAACAGCAGGCTTTTACTTTAGTTGCAGCTCACCAGCACATCTCGTTGAACATTAAAACCTCAAGTTTTTAAGCATTAGGTAAGTTGAGATTTGAACCTGAAAAACTTCGTGCATGGCTTCGATTTGCTTCCTATACCGTCCAGGTCTGTTACAACACATTAATTATTTTCTTTTAGTTAATATTTTCATTTGATTATTAACATCATTCACGTACGAATCTAGCAACTTAAATTACACGAATGCTATTATCTTGATATAAATTTCTCAAAACGTAATCGATTTCCAAAAATTAAGTAAATATACTAATCACAAATTAAATAAAAACTTAAAATGTTTTAACTAACAACATCATAAAAAGAGATTCTCCATCCGTCCAGCTCGAACTTCCCATTTCTTTTTTCGATTATTCATTAATTTCGTGTAGGACGGAGGAAGTACACTAGCACAATACTCAGACAACTAGACTTAATAATTAAAAAAAAAAGTTAGAAGCTCAAACAAACACATGGTAGGTAAGAACTAAGAACAGCTATTCGACTATTCGAATATGAACTACCAACATCAAGTAAATGATCTCAACCAAAATATTAACTTCCATGGTCTAAGTTCAAGTTCAAGTTCAAGATCCAAACTCCAAACAACTAGACTTACAACTTACAAGAACAAACACAAAACAAAAACAATTATCGCAAACGAAAATCCAAATCGAAAATTCCAATCATCACAAACAAGAATCTAGAACACGAAAAATGAAAAGGGTATAACAGAGTATGCACGGTGAGATGAAATACCATACCTGACTTGCTTTTCTTGAACCCGCCATTGCCGTTCAAGCCAAACTCAGCTCGGCCTCTCTTGCGGTTATCCATGGCTCCAATTATCACGGATCCGAGCTCCAATTGAAAATTCGAACCGACTAGGACCAAATTCGAAGCTCAACTAACGGAGCTGCGGCAACAAAATGGAAGAATTTGAGGTAATCTGGAGCTAGGGTTTCTCTGGAAGGTAGCAGAAAGGGGAGTGTTGAATAGTGCTCTAAAGTCTAAATACAGGGGATTTATTTTTTTATATATTAATGAAACAATGATAAGATCTGAGGGGTAGTTGTACAATTTTAGATTCTCTTGGGATCTCTTTTGTATTTAATTAAATTTTTACTAGTAAGTACTGTAGTTAATTAAGAATTTAAGATGATTATGAGTTGGATCACGTGAGATAAGCAGGTCACGTGCTTTTGGTATGGGCTTCTGCTGGACTGGGCCTTGTTGTTGTGTGAGAACTAGCCCAAGTTCTTGTCCGGTTTACCGGGTTGGTTTGAGTCCGACCCGATTGATAAACGAAGAAGAAATTAGTTACTTCTTCACTTCTTGTACTTTGAAAATAAGGAGGTCTTTTGTGCCCGTTACGTGCCCACTCTTATCTATTGAAGCTTTTATCGCACCAATAAGAAAAGTGAATACTAGTAGTATGGTATCATGTGGTAAGAAGGGCTTCGGTTGTGGGCTGAGATGGGGTTGGTGTGTTGTGTTGGGCTTGGTTTCTTGTTATGTCCTTGGGCCATGAAATTCTAATCGAAGTAAAGCACAACTGCCTTGTCATTCCTAATTCGACATAACATGTCTTATATTATAGGTTCTTTGTTCGTCTCAAGGCACTTATGTGTTGGCACACGTGATTGGTTTGTTTTCGTTTAATGTGATATTTTTTCCTGTAATGGAAATACTAAACTAGCCCTTAGGCTATGTCCAATTTCAAAAGTAAATAGGGTATGATTGGGGTGTAATTATAAAGTCAATACTTTCACCATTTTCATCTTCTTACACAAGAAGTGGATTGACAGCTTCATTTGCCCAACTTGGAAACCTGGCCATACTAATTTCATCGTCTATGATCGTTGTAGCAAACTCAAACATTGATGTACTAGATCATTGAGGATCGGTGGTGTTTCTTCATCTCCCGATACCATTTGCTCACATTGGAGGCCGGAAAGATTCCATTTCGACTTCCATCTGATCTATCTTCTTGTTCCAAGCCAGTGTGAGATTATCTAGTAGTGTAGTAAGTTCATATTCATTAGTAGAGGCGTAAGAAATCATGTTGGTATATCCACAAATTAAGTGGCCATTTGAGTCACAAAGCACACCTCTTGATTTGACGGAAAATTCGACCATAAACATGGTTTATGAGTAAGTTTATAGATCAGAAAGATTTTAACCCACGACTGGTACAACATTATATTTCCGAACCTCATGCAGTTTAATGGTCTGATGCCTTGTAAGTAGTACTACTTGGTATCATGGTATCACCTCGGATTAGGTAACATCTATATAATCACAAATCACTTTTCATTAACTTATTACACTCTCACATTGTTTATGATATTTGTGTAAATGTCGAAACTTTCACGTTTATAATTACGGTAAGACCAAAAAAATTATAAAAGAAAAAAAGAAAGAAAGGGCCAAATGAAAATGTCATGTATCATTGTATTGCAAATTTTCTCCTAAAAACTGCCAAAAGTCCCAACTCCCTGAACGGCACTTTCAAAGTTTCCCAGCGGCCAACAACACACAACCAACCTCGTTTTCATCGAAGAAGCCCATATTTCTCCAGCACACTTTACTTATTCACCTCATTTCACTCCTAACACACTTGTATTCTAACACAATCAACCAACTCCAGCAAACCGATTGTATCGCCACCAATTCTTTCTTGAGGTGAGTGTCTAATCTCATTAAAGATGGATACAATGTAGGTCGCATCACATAGATTTGCTCTTTCTGTCTTTTTCTGCTGTTGTTTTTGTCATTCCTGTCCAAGATCTTTTGTGGGTTTTCGATTGTTTGTGCTAGGTACGACTGAACTGCCCTTGATCCTTTGATTCTCGTTATTGCACTGTGTGTGTTTGTTTTAGATGGGCTGGTTTGTGAAGGTTGATGCATTTCTTGGTGAATTTTTGTGCTGGAGGTTTAATTTGTTGACAAGATTTAACTGGGGTTTTGCATAAGTATGATTGATTAATGGAAATAATCAAAGTACCTGGTGTTCCATATAATCAATCACATGGAAGTTGTAAGTTTGTTTGTGTGGATATTGATCTTTCTGTTCTTGTGTGGTGTTTTTGTCATCCATGTATAGGAGCTTTGTGGGGTTTCGATTTCGTGCTATGTGCTAACTAGGAATAAAGTTTTCTTGATTGTTTTAAGATTGTTATTGCATTATGTTTTTATTTTTTGATTAGCTGTTCTGTGACTATGTATCCATTTCGAAGACTTGGTGAATTTATGGTGAAGGCTGAGTTTTTGTGCCTTAGATTTAGTGGACTTTTACTGTGTATGGTGAAGATTGAATCTCTATTTGGTGAATTTGCTTGAGATATTTAGGTATGGTGAAGGTTGAATCTATATTTGGTGAATTTCCTTGAGATGTTTAGGTATGGTGAAGGTTGAACATTTTGATTGTGAAGATTTAGTAAAAGTTTGTATGGTGAAGTAGTTTTCTTTTGAGTCAATTTACGTGTCTGGATTTTGATGTGTAACTGAAGGTGATAATGGTATCAATGCTTAATAGATCAAGAAAGTATGATCAAAGAAAAAAAAAAACGAAAGAAAGAAAGAAAATTGTGATTGTTGCTTCTGTGCCCATTTAAATCTTTTATCTTGGCTACCATTTTGAGTATTAGTTTCCTGTTGATGTATGCTCTGGACCTGTGGTTGAGCCTTGGTACAAACTTAAATTGCTAGCTATTGACCTCTTGATCACGTGTTTGAGCTTAGTGAATGGAGTTTACACTATATTAGCTTTAGTTAACTCTTTTGTTACTGGACTGGCATTTCTCTATTAGCTACGTTAGTGTGTCGTACTTTTTTGCTTCTTGTACTTAATGTTGTAGTCATTCTAATTATGAAATATATCTGCAGTATCAGTGATGGCTGCAAGTGCAACTCATATAACGCAAATCGTGACACCAAAGACATGCATTTCAGCATCTCACCAGACCCTGAGATCAAGCATCGCAAATTTCGGGAGTGAAACCACAGCCTCATCATGGACAAAGCTCACAAGCCTGTCCTGCATGTCAACTAAACAGTCAGTTTCCAGGAGCAATGGTTGCCGTGCGTTGAAATCTCAAAGGCATATCGTAAAAGCTATGTCTGGTGCAACTGAACAACAGCCATTGCCAGGATTGCCCATTGATCTTAGAGGTTCGAGTTTTGACCTTAAGTGCTGAGTCTCTAATGTTGTCTTTTTGTTATGCCTATCCCATATTATACTCAACCAGTTCCTATTTGATAACATAACCTGCAATTTAAATAAAAGAATTTCAGAAAATATGAAAAATTGATTAAATTCAGAAAAGTACATAATTTCTCACTTACCCATATCAACTGGTGTTTTGGCATGCTTTTAAAGGAACCTTAAGCAGCTTTTATACGTACTTGAGGATGTGCTTATGTCCTCCAAATGTTCAATGTGTAGTAAATGGTAAATATGTAAAAGTATACACATTTGCTATGTAGTTCCCCTAAAGCTATGCAAATCTAGATCATGCCTTACTGAAACATTAATATGGCAAGTAGGTAAGCGTTTTTGGTTTATTTCAGGGAAGAGGGCCTTTATTGCTGGTATAGCTGATGATAATGGTTATGGATGGGCAATAGCCAAAGCTCTTAGTGCTGCAGGTGCTGAAATTCTCGTTGGGACATGGGTACCGGTATGTCTATCATATCTATCTCATCTCACTATATCCATATCAATTATTTATCATCGATTATGTTCATTTCCTGATGACAGTATTATCTTTCAGGCAGTAAATATCTTTGAGACCAGCCTAAGAAGAGGAAAGTTTGACGAATCACGAGTGTAAGTGTTGAACTGTTTATAACACCAGTATACTTTCTTACCTTGAACTATCAGCAGTTCACTGAAGTTTTGGGTCCTGTAGGTTGCCAGATGGTTCTTTGATGGAAATTAAGAAAATCTACCCAATGGATGCAGTTTTTGACACTCCTGAAGATGTCCCTGAAGATGTACGGAAATAATATAATTACTCGATAAGAAGGTGCTTTTTTCTTAGATAAATCATAAATGCCTTTGTTCTTAAAATTTATTGTTTTTGTGATGCAGATCAAAGCAAATAAACGTTATGCCGGGTATTCGAATTGGACAGTGAAGGTCTTTGCTTCTTACCTTCCTAATTTGTTATATTTCTCTGTTTACATACCGTAATGGCGTACTGAAATGTTAAAGTTCTTTTGCAGGAACTTGCAGAAACAGTCAAACAAGATTTTGGAACAATTGATATTCTTGTTCATTCACTAGCAAATGGTCCAGAGGTTATATTTTACTTCATCCTTTGGCCTCAATTTTTCCCTGTAGACGTTTCTTATGAATTTGATAGTTTCTAAACATGAACATTGTGTGTAGGTTACTAAGCCACTTCTTGAGACATCAAGATATGGCTACCTTACTGCCGTCTCAGCTTCAAGCTATTCCTTTATTTCTCTTTTCAAACATTTTGTTCCCATCATGAATCCAGGTATTGGCAAATCATTCTAATAAAGAAAAGAATCACTTCATCTGTTGGATTTTATAATTTGACCATTTTTCATTTTATTTTTTGGCAGGCGGTGCTACAATATCTCTGACATACATTGCATCTGAGAAGATCATACCAGGGTACGCAGCTCACTAACCCTCAATTCGGATTATGACCATATGTGCATTGGATGCTTTCAAACATTTTTTTTTTTACTTAAATATCCCCTTTTGGTGCAGATATGGTGGCGGCATGAGTTCAGCAAAGGCTGCTCTGGAGAGCGACACAAGGGTAATAGTCCTTTGAGATTGATGGTTTTATCTTATGTCACATGGTATTACGTTAGTACATTACTATAATGTCTTATGAAACTCGTATCCTTTGGGTTTAGGTGCTAGCTTTCGAAGCTGGGCGAAAATACAATGTGAGAGTAAACACCATATCTGCAGGTAATTCGAAATTATGAAATTTCTTTGTTTTAAAGATGCTGACTTTTTAGGAACTCCCATTTACATGATTATCGGATGATATACTTCAGGACCATTAAGAAGTCGAGCTGCAAAAGCTATCGGTTTCATCGACATGATGATCAACTACTCAGAGGAGAATGCACCTTTGCAAAAGGAGCTAACTTCCGGTTAGTCCTCTTGTTCAACTTTGTTCTTTGGTTCTACATTTTGACACCTCGTTCAATGCTACATCTTCTCAAGCTTATGAGAGTGTTGCCTGGTCTGTTGAAAGTACTCTAAGCTACTTTTAAAAGCACCTAATTGGATGCTTCTTGCTTCTGATCGGGCTTCCACCTATCCGGTCTCATAAATACAGAAACATGCTTGCACACACTGCAAAATGACTTATAAGCCGGTGAAAAGCCAAAAACACTTGCAAACAGCCTCTGCAAGCACCCTCCATACACTACTAAAAGATACATAAGCCCAACCAATCATTCATGTTTGTGTTTGTAACAGATGAGGTCGGCAACGCTGCTGCTTTTCTGGCGTCTCCTTTGGCCTCGGCTATCACCGGCTCTGTTATTTATGTTGACAACGGTCTTAACGCTATGGGAGCTGGAGTCGATAGTCCAGCGTTCAAGGACCTTGACATCCCCAAGAGCCAATGAAGTCAGTTACAACTTTGAGTAAACAGTTTTGATTTTCAAATAAACGTTGAATTTGAAATAAATTTGTTGTGCGCTCTACTTCAGTACTACTAGGGATTGTTTCTGTTCTTCAAACCGTGTATGAGACTGCTGAAATGTTGTACTAGTACAAGTCTATAAGTTCAATCACCATCTGTTTCCATTTTCACTGGTTATTCTGTTCTGTGGCTGCTACTGCTAGTCTTGCTCTATATCTATGACATCTTTGAACTTGTATTTAGACGGTTTAACGGTCAAGGTTTTACCTTGTGCAGACATACAGTACTTTACAAGTACCAAATACTGTAGCTGTATGTCAGGATTTTATTGTGGAATGTTGATGGAATATGGAAGAGCTAATAGGTGGAATGAAACCGCCCATATTCAGGGTCGACTGGTCGAGTATGCATCAGTTTCGTTGAACTTATACAACAACAGCACTAGTCAAGTCACCGCAGAATGGAATATTGGCTTCTCTTTCAACAATTCATATGTAAGCATGGATACTGAAAATTTCAGCCTCTCTGTTATGTTGCTGACTGGAAGCTCATCAGTCACGGCTATTCCAGGATTTCGTCACCACCAAGGATGGAGCAGAGTTATGATGAATGCCACCTTGAGTGGGATCTTGCCGCGTTTTAATACTAGTAGCAGGTTACCATTCAACTTGGACTTGGAATCCAGGTTTAGGTTGTTTACCAGTTTGCGTACGGGGCGCGAATTATACACATGTAAGACTAAGTGCAGTGTCATGAAGATTCAGTTTCATCCATCTCAGATGCAGGGGACTCTGTTGAAGGTGCCCTTTCCCTGCC
>JAQRGC012285770.1:0-12272 GCA_028659135.1 Plantago lanceolata
GGTATCAACATGGGTTGTTAGGGAGTGGATGAACATCCCCATGCATGTACCGTCTGCTTTAGGCAAAGCCTCACGAAATGTGCTCCCAAATTCTGAAATTAGTTTGTTAAAATTCGTAATCAGATTATAGTTATATATTACACTAACATTTACTCATATACTCGTAGACAATATAAATTGATAATAATTTAGAAATAAAATGAAGTAGAAACTAGCCAGTAGGTAAGTACATGCTTACTTACCCTCAATTATTTTCACCTCATCTGGTCTACAAGCTGATTTGTTATAATAGCAGCCAGGTTCCCAGTTAAGCATTGAATGGTCTACCCGAACTCTTATCTGGAATGTTTATCAAACATGTAAATAAATGGTGGTTATGTACTTACGTTAAAGTAATAGTTACAATCAAAGAGCAAGTTCAGAAATACATTTAAGAATTGGCTGATTTTAAGGGTGGATTAAAACTAATTGAGAAATTTATTTTGCATCTCAATAATACAAGATATATTCTCATGAAAAAGGAAAATATATAGTGTCATATCATATGAATACATAAGATAAATGGAAAACGAACTATGATGCATAGATAAGAAGATATTACATAAGTTGAGGAAAATTTGAGAAAACATATAAGAAAATAAAGTAGTGAAAATATTCTGGAAATGGTGAAAACAAGAAAATTGTAAACTCACTATATAAGAAAATAATTACCTGAAATTCATCAAATGCTGAATTAACTATGAATAACGGTGTCTTGATATCTCCAACAAAGTACTCCGGAAAGAAGCACTACAAAATTGATCCATCACAAAATTAATTAATCATTATATATTATGGAGCCAAAAATTAAAGTGTGTGGTAGAATACTGAGTGAATAGTGATATTTGTTTATTAAACAATCACTCCATTGATTAAATTTAGACTGTTATCTTACCAAGCGTGGATCTGTCATCCTTGAGGTGCACAACTGGGGTAACTTGTCCACAAGTCTCTATAAAAAATTAAAACAATATATATTCAGTTACAGAAGTTGTATATAAAAGTTTAATTTTCCAGAAAATACAAAAATGAAAAATGTAACTCACATGATAACCAACTATTTGAAATACTTGAGACTCTCTTTTTTCAAGCCCTGTTAGAAGCCCATTGTCGCTGCAAAAGTAATTTGAGAAAACAAAAGCGAGTATAAGTATAGATACTGGAGTAGTAAACAACAAATATAGTTAATCAACCAAATTAATTGATTACTTGATTACCCGTGAATAAAAAATCCTGCACTTGGGACGCACTTGACCCTTACATTACTGGGCAGCATTTGCTGGAATTTATCACAGTGATACATTGCAGCCAGTCCTCCCGCAGAATCACCAGACAAAATAGCCTATAATTCAAATGCATGACAAGAGAAAAGGGGGGTAAATACAAAAATCAGTATAATAAACTACTAAGTCGACATATAAAATTTTAATTAATTAACACATACTTTATACTTACATTGGTTGCAGTGCTCATGCCCTTCCGTAAGAGATCTTCAACCACAGCCTTGAAAATTCTGGCCCCTCTAAAGTAGAGTCCGTGTACCTAGAAAAATAAATAAATATACATACAGATTAGTTACCGGACTAGTAAGTAGTAAATAATGTAATAATTAAAATTAATGAAACAGGTTGTACTCTATCAGTTAGAAATAACTACTCACTGGACTCTGCTCTGGAATATTAACCAAATATCCACCACCATCACAGTGTACCCAGTGTAAATTCGATTCCAGTTATGGAAATCTGTGTTATCTATATATGAGCTTCATCTCAAGCTCAAGTCCTACAAACACATAGTTTGTTGGGACCAATGCTCATGACTTGAATCCTTGCTTGCCATCAGTTGTTAATTGTGGCGTTTAATTATTTATGGGGTAACTTATGTATCTGGTCCTAGATCCTAATCAACCTTTGTAACTTATTCATATACTATATTTATATATATGTTCAAAAGGTTCAGGCATTACATCAATATTCAAGACAACATCAGAACTGTAAAATGTTAGCATTGTGGGTTATGTATATATAGTATATATACAAAATGTTCGAAAAACAGAAGATGAAAAGGCTTTACAGCAACTCAGCAAGCTCACATTCACAAGTAACCATCCAACATAATAATACCAAAATGGCAAAATCTCAATTATTAATAGTAATTAAAGCATGTTTCAAAGTACTACAAGTTGGAAGCTCTAAACGGTAAAGCCGTGGACTTGCAGTAAGCATATAAAATAAATAATGCTCAATTAAAATCAATGAAGCAGCTTAAGTGTACTCTAGCTAGTAAAGCCTGGTTACTTACTGGACTTCGCTCCGGAATATCAGCCAAATATCCTCCACCATCACAGTACCGAGTGTAAATCTTGTTCCAGTTATAGAAGTCTGGAACAAAATTACAACAAAAGCCAACATTAGCTCATTAATTAGTTATGTACTGTTAAAATTATTGAAAAAGTTAATATTGCAAAATGCAAACTTCTGGCAGCTGGGTATTTTGTAACTCTTACATGGATTAATGACAGGATTTGGGCTGAGGATGCCATCATACGGCTTTTTGTTATTAAATTTCCAAGTTGCTCTATCGTTGCAGTGCGTCTCGTTGAAGCACCACCCTCCACCCTACACATTAAATATATAAATTCTATATTAAATATGTGTATACATGCATATTTACAACCAAAACAAAATTCTGTACATATATCTTAATAATGAACTAGTTATCCGCGTACTGCATTATATTAACTTTTGGTTTAAATTTATAAGATATCTTAATATTCACATTAACCAATCTAATTCAAGTTGCATTAAATATAGAAAATGTAGTAAATGAGAGTCATGAGACAAAGTCAAACAATGTACTTGATATAGACTCTTATTTATATATTGCTCAACAAAATCATCCAATATAGATGAATATCTAGGTGGTATAGGCTAAAGAAAGTGCCAAACTTTAAGTAAATACAATCCAATTTAATATTCACGGATTGCAAATTATATTCTGTGCCAATCATGTCATTAATAAAAGGTTAGGAGCCTATTTGCAATTTCAGAAGGCTAAAAACAGGTACTTTTTATGTTATGATGGCAGTTCTGTTAAATGTAATCAAACTTATGAGCTGCACAACAAGTTCCCAAACCCTGTCTAATTCTCCAAAAAGTCCTTCAGAATTCTAAGAGTTCAACTTCGGCCCTGACAACTTAAATAATGTTTCCTGAAACTTGTTTACTTAGTAGTAATTCATCAATTCTGGAGGTGAGAAGAGACAAATGGGAGAGGTAGGTGAGAGACAAGAGAGAGAGAAAAACGATGAACATACACACATACAGGCACTAAGGGAATGAGTTACAAACTCATTTAAGTTTTTACCAAAAATCTTTTAAAAGGGAGTTCCAATCTCGAGATTAAGTAGTAACCAATTTAGGTAAGATACTATGTACAACGTTGTTAAGAAAGATGCTGCATCATACTTTCATGCCAGAACCAACAGTATTTAGTGATATACACGCGGTCTAACTGAGATTGGTCAACTGCACTTCAATTAGATTATAAATTCAAGACCTCTACGTGCCTAGTTGTGGGTTATATACTCCTTTTAATTAATAATTAAGCTAAATTAATTACCTCAAGGTGTAGAATCCAATTTGAAGAACCATCACCATAGCCTCTATCCATTTGATATGTTGGTATACTCCCATTCAAGCAAACTGTTTAAATTGCAAACAATTACAAATTAATATCGTTAATATATGGCAGAAATATAATGATACTATTGTGCATACTGACATACCAGCGCCTTTTTTTATGGCATCACTGACATAGGTAAGAGGAGGTAGATGTAGATCACTCTGGGCTGGAGAAGCCCACACAATAAAGATCACAACAACGAAAGTTAAAGACATTGCAGTCTCTAGTTCCTGAAAAATTATAAAGAGAACTGAAATAATTAAAATTAGGTACATCAAGAGCTATAACATGAAATTTAAACTTATTCAGTTAGAAATTTGGTATAATCTTACTCGGATTAGAAAAACACCACTTATTCATAAGGTTTAGACATTACATCAGGATTCAAGACATCATATCAATGCTTTACAGCAAGCACACATTTACAAGTACACATCCAACATCTCAATTATAATTCATACCAGGTCAATGAAGTACATCCTCCAAATACACACCACCAATACATACTACAAAAAGAGATACCAAAACACTAACTTTACTAACTATCAGAATCCGATCAACTACTTAGTCCACAATGACACAAGGATAAGATAATCACCGGATCTATTGCAGAACTGCTGCATTATTAAAGAGAACAAACATCATGCGAGAATTAATATGAGCTATATCTCTTAACATAACATTGATATCACCAGTATTCTCTTGGAAAATGTGTTGATTCCTTTCTCTCCAAACCGCATAAACAAACACATCAATCAATCAACTTAAAATTAAAAAATGCTACTAGCATCACACAGGAGCAGAAGCAAGCATCACTGTTCTGTTTCTGTTTTAGGGTTTTCCAATTTCCAGAAACTTCCATTTCACCTGGAGTTTCAAACCGCTGCAAATCCGAGTGTTTTGGGTTCAGCTAGTTCAGATTAAGCAATGCCAAGGTATTACTGTGATTATTGCGACACTTAAATCATGCATGATTCACCATCACCGAGAAAGCAACATAATGCCGGTTACAAGCACAAGGCTAATGTTAGACTTATTATCAGCAATGAGGCACAACTGAACCAAAGTTTGATAGACCAAAAAGTGAAGGAACATCTTGGTGCATAATATAGGCCTCCAGTTGCTCCTTATACCCAACTAAGGCCTGGTATGCCAATGATGCTACCGGGTCCATATCCTCCTGGTCCACCTTTGCTCCCTGGGATATAAGACCTCCAGTTTTACCTAGACCGATGATGCCGCATGGAGCTCCGGGTTACATGCCTGGTCCTCCCATGCCACATATGGCGCCTCCCCCAGGTGCACCTATGCCTGGCCAACCTAATGGCCTCCAAAGACCAATGATGGCACCTCTCCCAATGGCTCGAGGAAGTGCTGGAATCCCGACTACCAGTGCTCCACCGATGTTTCCACCTCCTCCAATGTACCAAGGCAATGTCCCTGCCATATCAGGTGGAGGGAATGATGGCTCTAATATGGAATCTCTGGGTTCTGAGCCTAATCAATAGTCTTCAAATATCCTATTGTTCCAGTAAATCTGGTGGAGCTGTGTTAATGAATGTACCAAGAGTCAGGCAGTACAAGATAGGAAGAAGATTGCTTTTGCAGGAGCTTAGGTTAAGCTGCAGTTGTTAGAATAGCTAGATGCTGCTGCTGTATCTTTGTATCCAGGAACATAACATGAGTTCTGTTGCCGCCTTTGTAACGAGATTTTTGTTTGGTCAGTCTGACCTCAAGGCAAAGTACTATAAATCTATATTCGGTGTGTTGAGGTTTGTTCACTTATGAACATATTGGTACTATTTCATGAATCAGGAAAAAAAAAAAAAACAGCAATCACAACATTCACTAGAGCTGTTAATGTATATCAAATTATCAATATCGATTTGTCAAATAGCAACACAAAAATGCCACAATCATGTAGAATGGTTCTCCGGAAACAGTCTTATTATGAATAAGAGTTCCAGTATATCATGTACCCAACACCAGCTAAACGCAGCTATTGAAACAGAGAGCTTGAACCCTTGTTAGCGACACGATCTTTCACAGAGTAACACTGACACTGATAATTGAACTATATGAAGTGTCCTTGTAAAGAAAGAAGATCACATATTCACATTCATAAGTACACACCCAACAAGCCAACATATCAATTGTTAATAGCAATCAAAGTTTAGATGATAATTACCGTTAACAGCAGTTGTGTTTGGGCTCAAAATCCGTAACTAATTTAGCTGCAATTTGCTCCACACACTAGGCGTCGCCGGCGGAAATGAGACAGTGAGGGGAAAGGGGGAGAAGGTATTTTGTCATCATAAAAGAGGAAAAAGAAACTCAGATAAAGCTGTGAAGAACAAATTGAACTCCAAATTGAGGTAAGAAAAATGAATTTGAGCTGCTAGGGTTTTCGAGAAGTGGTACGGTTTGTGTAGAAGGTATGGGTGGAGTGAGTAAATGGTTCAAATTCAATACTAGTAGCTGTAATGGACTCAATATCTCTGCACTGATCGGAGCCATTGAACCCTAATTTTTGCCTGATTTGGGAATTTTCTTCTCTGTTTGCTTTCTCATTCAAATTGGCCTTGTCTCTTCATTTTTGGCTCGAACACCCTGCTTCTTATCGGTAATTTACAAACACATCCTCCAAATCTTATACTTCAGTATATATCTCTTGGACATTAGTTCAACGTAGACGAATAAAAACTCATTCCGAACTTCCATTGTGGTATATTTCTCTTTGTATGCATCTCTTTCTAATGTTCAGTAGTTTGTTTCGATTATTTTAAACCAAACCCCATCACAACAAAAGCACTATCGAACTCAAGTAATTCAATGCAAATTCGACCTTGCCAAACCCGTCAAGAAACTCAAGTCTAACCAAACTAATTTTCCGACAAATTAATTTGGCGATATATTTTCGTGTGGTTAATTAACATCACATATAAAGTAAGTAATTGTTACTCTGTTAGAGAAAGATAAAATAAAAGAAACAATCCATATACATCATTAATGAAGTGTTAGTTTAACGTCTAGTACGTACGCCTATAAAATTATATCAAAGAGTTTAGTGTTCCTCATAAATTAAATCATTAATTGATTATTATATCACCTAGTAGAAATGAAAGGTACATTGGTTGTCTTTGTAGTTGTGTTTAATTAGCACCTTTATGCTAATTTCGAACAGGGTTGTTTCATTGTAGACATCATCGGTCCAAAGGAATGTACATTGACACCGGAGCTGCGGGTTTCAATTGTGATACAATGCCTGAGATTAGTAAGCCCCACTACCAATGTTGAATGACAATTTGCGGTGCATTATGCAAATATAAATGCCCAGTTGCAGTTGGTAGTAACGAAACACAGTGAGTATCATGAATATATCGGTTTCCTCAGGCTTGTTTCAACAGATTGTGCCTTTTACTATGGTGAAGGCATCAGAATGTGCCATAAAAATGAGGGGAGAAAAAGATGTCTCTCCCCCCTAGCTAGCAACCGTCGTACGTAATTTGGTGATTGATTAAACTTATAAGATTATGTCATGACATTTGAATTGTTCAGACTTTCTAGATTCTAAGCTTGTATTAGTCGAAAATTGAGGTAAGATTGGTTGTAGAGAAAAGAGATGACATGAATATTACTTCCAAAATGTGTTAATATGTTCCAAATTCAGTATATGTCTCATGTTTGTTCTGTCGATCCTTTTGAACCTTCTATGGATGGAAGTGGAACTACATATTTACACTTGCAGATCAAAGAAAATCCCGAAAAGAAACGTAGCAACAAGACTATGTGTGATAGCAGCACATCGCAGAGAACCATATGTCATGAAAAAAGAAGACCAATATGAGAGCCTAATTATGATCAACCTATAAAATCAAGCAATACAGAATCCGATTAATTATAAGCTGAATTTCACCGATAATCAACAAACAGCCCGAAACTACCTTTGCTTCTTTAATTAACTTCAACACGACACTAATTCAACAAACATTATAGATAGAACTCATGCAAATCTTAGTGGCAGTATGAATGTTTCACTTTACAGAGTTGCAGAAGTACTGAAACACCCTTATGCCATGGGAATTTTAATAGTAGTAGTTACATACTTCACGTTACACGAATATATTATTGTAAAGCAGTAGCCTAAGCCGAATCCAAAGACCACCAAAGGTTTGCATGTATTTAATGATCTTATAATAATCTCAAGTCTCAACCATGCTTGTCAAAATGGCCTATAACGATGTCCTCGGAGTGATGCATAAAAAACCAAAGCAAAATTGGTGAAACAATGTTAACCAGGACAATGAAGACACATAAGAGAGAAATTGCAACTTTAGTTTAAGGTGCATAGTGCAAAACGCGAGGAACTTGAATTGACAAAATATAATCTTCATGCAACTGTTGAAACTTGAAACACATGAGTAGGAGCAGTTCCATGTTAGTTCTAATTTGAGGATTCATCATGCAGTTTGATAATGCAGTTAAAACTACAGCAAGATATGTTCAACATATATAGAGCTGTTTGATATATACTGTAAACGATTGCACAAAATCACAAAGGGTCAAACCAGCTGGAATATATAGAAGATTTTAAAGAAACGCTCGAAGATTCATTTGTTCCAACTAGGAGATGGCAATAACAGACTAACAGTTTCTTTTATGCTAGTTTACCGCATAGCACTAGAAAGAATGGCATTTGAAGACTTTGCAGGGGAGATTACGTACTGATACGCATCAAGAGATTACTAAGACACTTGTGATATGCTGCTATTCGGAATACAAGATGATAAAGCTATTTCTAATATCTACCGTATTAAACAAAAATCTTATAAATGACACACAGAAGGAAAACTGTTTTTTATCGGTGAAAAATTAATCTGTAGCATAACAAACAAACATGCCACAGAATAACAGAAGGACTCACACTGGCTTTTACACTGCTTTAGAAACTAAACATGGATGCTATGCTTTGCTCCTTCCTCCTTATGTAGATCCGCACGCATAATCAAACTCATCACTGAAATGCAACATGACCATTATATTCCTTTAGTAATGAAAAACAAATACATGAAGTACTACTTATGGTTTGATGGATTTTCTTTTATCAAACTCATACGACATAAGTTGGAGATTTGGAAGGCACCAATTCTGCTCATAAATGTCCCTGATAATTCTGACGCAAAGTTGATGGTCAGCTCTCTTAGGACAACTGTAAATGGGCCTAGAAATGTACAGTTCATCTTGAAGTGTCGGAGATGTGGAAGGTTAAATATTGCCATTGGGAAATTCTGTTTCTCTTGACCCCAGAACTGCAAGATAATGGTTTGTAAATTCTTAAGTACAGCTAAGCTAAAGGGTGATGGATGGCCATTGAGATTCACTCCCACAAGATAGAGAGCCAGATATTTCAAGTTAACTAACTCGAGTATCTCATCTGGGAATCGATAGAATCTGACAGCAAGAATGTTTGATACCCACAAGTCAACCGCTTTAACTGAAACCCAATGTTATTAAGAAATATGAGCTCACCTACTCTACCAATGACTTGAAACGAGCGAGCTCCATTCATCAGCTCCAACAGAAGCAGAAGAATCACCAATGTATTGAGAAGAAGTAACACAAACACGACGGGGACATAATGCGTCTTCAGACTCTCCAAGTCTTTTGGCAAACAATTTGTGAGGATAAGTAATCTGTAAGCACCTTCTCAAGAAAAGGAACAGCACGTCGAGCATCTAATTGGCAGTCATCTGGCCTAAAAGCTTCAACATCTCCAACTTGTAGAGCAGGTTCTTCCTATAGCAGCTCATCAGAATCCAGGAACTTAGCCCCCAGGACAGCATCTAAAAGTTGCTCCACCCTTCTTTTCGATACAGAACAGTCCTCCACAGTTCTACCAACTACTAAGCTTCCTGTCAATAAATACACCAAATACATCCAGTTAGAATCCTTGTTTTGTCAATGTCAATGAACTCTATGACCAAGCAACACTCATCACTAGATAGGAAAAAGCATTCATATAGTAATACTCTAGTTCTTCCTGAAATAGACTAAAAGAACATCAGTTCAATAGAAATTCACACTTCAAATCAATATGTTGATGTTCCAGTCTATTACGTCCTAAAACATGAATAATACGTGCACCTTAACAACTAGTATGTATCATGTACGCGAGAGCAAAAATTTCTAAATCTATCAGTCATGAGAATTTACCCTTTCCTTAACCAGATAATTCACGCTTTATTGTACACAAACAAACAAGTAGTCCCTTATGTTTGAAAAATTACGAAAGATCAAACAATAAAAACAAGATGTAGTGGCTCACAGTGAAAACCTTGCAAAAGGCTGGGAATGAATGCAACTATAACATTAAGGAAAAACAAGTAGTCCTATAAAACATGGCAAACATAAAAGCAGAATCAATAACATTCATCAATTTTCCAGTTTAGCACCTATTTAGCCTTAAGAGTGAAAAAGGCAACCCACAGATTTCATGTTCAATTTTTATCAACACACATTGAAGTATTGAATACTTAAATCCAGAACAACTGTCCTAAATCGATTCTAGTGCACTGTGGCCTGACGATTCCATGAGAAGCGAAACAGCTTAATAGGTTACCTTCATAGATACAAAACAAGTAAACATCATAATCGAAGCCATCAGCAGCAATGAAATGTGAAAACCCATAGCAGCTTCTTAAACCTAAATTGCGCAAGGAAAAGTGATTAAACAACGAATGAGAATGACAATAAGGGCAGAACCTGAATCCGAGATTGGAGAGTCCATCGATTTAAGCTTTGATGACAGATCTTATCGCTTCAACAGAACCTGAGCTTCGATAAGCTAGGGTTGATTTCCGCCATGGGAGAGAAACTGAGGTGATGGAGAGTTCATCGATTGACGTTGGAATTATCCAGATTATATGACTGTCAATTTTCTGAATGGACTACACATTCGACTAAATTACAAACAGGCCGCCGAATTTTATTAAAACTTTTATTTAATTGCAAATTCACATTCGACTAAATTACAAACAGGCCACCGAATTTTGTTAAAACTTTTATTTAATTGCAAATTCACCCCAGAATTTCAACTATTTGCTGTTTTCTTTCTATCTTTTTTACTTTATTGCCTGCATTTCTTTGGAAACGCGGGTAAAGACCCTAACGTTTACGCTTTGTTTTTGCCTACTTTTTATTGAAACGCTGCTATGCAAAAGCTGCCATAGCAATATTTTCTTGTAGTGTTTGACTGTTTTCTTCAGCTTTCCTTAGGCATACGTCTGTCAAGAGATCGTGTATGTCGTATGATTTCACTCTCCCACCAAATCTTCTCTCACGGACTAATATAAGATTTCTTTGAAGAAGAGCCTGTAAGTACATCTCTGCAATTTCTTCTGGACTCTTATCTAGGGAGAATTGCATTTTTGGTCCCTTATGTTAAAGTCCCCCAAACTTTTGGTCCGCACTAGTAAGAATTGTGCGAATTCGGTCCTCTAACACCGTATAATTCTCAATATACAAGCTCCAAGAGCCGTATTCTATCTAGTTCGCGTCCAAGTCAGCTGCAGAGATGCACAATCATGCCAAGTAAGCTCCACATGTTCCATAATTTCAAGTTACTTGCCAAATCATGTTACATATCTCTGTTTTTTTAGAGAGCTCGACTAAGCTCTGAAATCAGAGCTTGGTTGAGCTCTGTAACAGAGCTTAACAAGCTATGAAAACAGAGCTTGATAGAGCTTTGTACAGAGCTCTATCGAGCTGAGCTCTGATTTTCAGAGCTAAGTCGAGCTCTGTAACAGAGCTTAACAAGCTCTGAAAACAGAGCTTGATAGAGCTTTGTACAGAGCTCTATCGAGCTGAGCTCTGATTTTCAGAGCTAAGTCGAGCTCTGTTACAGAGATCGAACAAGCTCTGTGACAGAGCTTGTTCGATCTCCCAACACTCCATGACACAAAAAATGGGCCTTCCAAATCCAGTTAGAGGTTTGATTGGAATTAAGTGATAATACTTGTAGATCGTCACTGAAACTGAAGTGAAATTGGAGAAAGAGATTAAGAAAGTTGCTGATGAACATGGAATCATTTAGTTGCTACTGCAACTGCAACATATTCACTTAATTCCAGTCAAATTATTATCATTGTTACTTTCATTTCTGATTATGTCAAGTTTCTATTAAATTATCTTTTGATATCTTTCAGATTTACTGTCAACAATGTATCCAATTTTGCTGCACTCCACAACTATCAAACCAAAGATAGTTTTCCTTTTATGTTCGGAAAGTGGATTGGTTCGATTTGAGAGAAAACGGTAGTGGATTGGAAGAATTTGGAAAGAATTGGTTAACTGGGTTTCAATTTGGGGTTTTAGGGTTCATGAAAGGGGGAAAAATTGATTTCCCGCTCAAATCCAGTCACACACGGTCAACACCAGTCAACTACGTTTTTTGCGATTTTAGAAGTCCAATTCGTCTTAGTTCGTGGTCAACTAATTCGTTAGGGTCAAATTCGTGCCATGTCATTGCCAAATAAGTAAAGGGGACAAAA